>JAJHJA010001416.1:0-38875 GCA_021202915.1 Heliconius himera | reverse complement strand
TCAGCGCTAGTTACACCCTAGTGCTAGTCTATATATAAGTAAATTAAATAAAAAAAAATTAAATCAGCTTCACGCTGTATCCCGCACACAGATGGGTAGGCAGAAACCTAGTGTTAAGACACACCGTTCCCCACTTTCCGCCGAGCTTTGGAGGCATTACGTGTTGAGTGGCGGAACTCAACGCCGCACTTTGCCTCGACACCAGAGCGACGAAATGAAAATATAAATGTAAGTAAATATTTTATCTCCTCGAGTGGGGATCGAACCCACAACGAGTCGTGTCGTGTGTCGTGCGCCACGACTGGTCTCTCTATATAAGTAATTTCTCTAAAATATGAAAAAGGTAAAAAATTTGATCCTCTCCATACTAAGAGAAATATAATAATAATAATTGTATCAATAGCATGATAATCAATATTATACACTGTAATATTCTTTATTAAGAAATTAAATTAAAACCACACGATTAAGATCTTCAACACGAAGATACCACAAGCAACAAATAAAACTGGCAAAGTGCGAGTCGGATTCGCTCACTGAGGCTTCCATATCAATTTCAGGATCGTAGGTAATGGGAATGGGAAGTACTATTTATAAAAGTTGAAAAACTTAACTTTGCGGTCATATGAAATCATTTTATATGAAATGAACTACAAATATAAGTTTGTAATGTTTTTTTTTTCACGAAAACTTGACTTAGAAGAGAAGATGATGACTTAGAAGCTTGATTTTTTCTGTGCTTACACTCAAATATTTGATATCAATTTCAGTTTGATACCTCCACGCGATGACGAAATAAACGGTCATACGGACAGATGGACAACAAATAAATCCTAAAAGGGTTCCGTTTTTACCTTTTAAGATAAGGAACGCTAAAAAATGTATCAGATGCAAAATGTGTGTAGGCGATTTAAAAATAAATTCTTATATAGTTATATCTTTTAAGTATAAATAATACCTATTTTAAACGTCAGTTGTTTATCTCTTACAAAATTACGCTACCCGTCCACGTATTTACCCGATAAATAGAACTTATTATTACAACCTTTCGCACAGTTCAGGTTATTTCTACCTGCGGCCCTAGTACTTGTAAGAATATGCGGAAAGCATAATATATTAAACGAATACCAGTAGCTAGTACAACCTAGAGACTAAATCAACTGTGTTACTTACTTTTTAATTCAGTTTCCCGCTGTATCCCGCATATAGCTACGTAGGCAGAGGGTAGTTAGTGTTAAGACACTCCGTTCCCCACTTTTGCATGATGAGTGGCTGAAATCAATGCCGCGCTTTGATTTGTTACAAGAGCGAAAAAATTAAATAAATTCTTTCCCCCGAGTGGCGATCGAATCTAGAACCGTAGCCATACAGTCACAACTTTGTGCCTCTGCGCCACTACGGCCTCTGATTATTATGGTAGGCAATTTTCGTTGATAAATAAAAATTATTAATAATTGAGACCAATGTGGCGTAATGGTATAGTACCTAACCGTCAACTTGATGGTTGTAAGTTTGATATCTATTGAGATAATGATTGTAATGAATTCGTTTACTTTTTTTTTGAACGACAAATAAAAAACACGGCGTTAATGTTACCAACACAAGCAACATCTCGATTTTTTTTCATCTTCACGTTGTATCCCGCACACAGCAGGGTAGGCAGAGGGAACCTAGTGTTATGACAATCCGTTCCCCACTTTCTGCCGAATTCTGGAGGCATTGCGTGTTGAGTGGCAGAACTCAACGCCGCGCTTAACCTTGACACCAGCGCGAAGAAATGGAAATATAAATTTAAGTAAATATTTCATCTCCTCGACTGGGGATCGAACCCACAACCAGTCGGTTTTACAGTCACACCTCGTGCCGCTTCGCCACGACTGGTCTTGATTTTTTCATCGTTCGTATCGTCGTATACTACAGAAACAAAATCAGAAAAAAATATCTGTGTGGCCATTGTCCTTTCTCCATATAAAACTGTAACGAGGTTATCGTTGCACGTCGTTTTAAGACCTATATATATAATGTCATAATAAATTAACAGAATTCAATTTATTTATATATAAATACATATTTATATAAGAATCTTTTTACCACATACTGTGAGTTTAATTATATTATAATTATTTAAACAAACAAGAATAATGTAGCCTTGAAATATAAGTTAATTTTAAATGAGCTTCAGTAGCTGTTTAAGCTCATACAGCTGTGTTTTTTTTTATTTATTATTTTTTTTAACTTCACGCTGTATCCCGCATATAGCAGGATAGCCAGAGGGAACCTGGAAACCTTAAGATACTACGTTCTTATTAAAATACTTCCGTTTCCTGTTTTCGCCGAATATTAGAAGCATTTTCCGCTCACTCATCGTCGCTTTGCCTTTTTACCAGAACAAAGAAATGAATTATATTTAATAAAATATATAATAATTATTTAATTTCTTCCAGTGGGAATCGAATCCACAAACTGTCGCGTTGGCAATCTCACTTTCCCTTTCGCCACGACTGGCAATTAACAGAATTTCGTATTATAGTTTTGTCTTTTAAATTAATATATTATATTGCCTGATATTATTGCACTGCCTTTAGTGTATTAAATAAGGTCAATTATAATAAAAATTAAAAAATTATATTTAAGACAGGTTATGGGTTCGATTCCCACGAGTAATGCCTCTGGAATTCGGCGGAGAATGGGCAATGGAGTTTCTTAGCATTGGGTTCCTTCTGCCTACCCCACTGTGTCCCATATACAGCGTGAAACTAAAACAATAAATAAAAATAATAAATATCAGCAAAAAAGTGATAAAGCCGTTTCTAGTTTGTATAAATTATATTTGCGCTTGTAATTTCGCGTAGCTCATCGCAATGCATCACAGGTTCTAATCAAATATCGACTTCCATTGTCATATTCCATAAATGTAGTAACTGGTGTTAGTGAAAAACAAGAAAGTAATATATTAAATAAAAATAAAAATAAAATAAATCAGTTTCACGCTGTATCCCACACACAGCAGGGTAGGCAGAGGGAACCTAGTGTTCAGACACTCAGTTCCGCACTTTCTGCCCGATTCTGGAGGCATTGCGTATTGATTGGCAGAACTCAACGCCGCGCTTAACCTCGAGACCAGAGCGAAGCAATGGAAATATAAATTTAAGTAAATATTTCATCTCCTCGAGTGGGGATCGAACCCACAACCAGTCGGTTTTACAGTGACACTTCGTGCCGCTGCGCCACGACTGGCCTATAACAATAAAATAATATATTAAATAATATAATCGTTTATTATTTACTTTCTCGAGTAGTTTTAAGTAGTCAAAAAAATATATATTTTGAAACGTCATCTGTCGGAAGTAGGAGCTTTTTAAAGAGAAACGCAAAAGTTTTTATTTCATGTGGACTACGTTGAAAAATGAAATTGGTAGATTGTATGTACATTGAATATATATTTCGTTTACATATGATTTTTTTAGCTTCACACTGTAGCAAGATAGGGAGAGAAAGCTTGGAACTCAACGCCGCGCTTTTCTCGCGACCAGATCGGAGAAATGAAAATATTAAATATTACATTTCTTCGAATGGGAATCGAACTTACAATCTATCGCGTTTACACGCGGTATAACGCGCTTGTGCTCCTGCGCCACGACTGGCCTCAAAATATATCTGTACTTTTACAAAAATAAAACTACTGTATTGTTATGTAACTGTAAATTATTAATAACTGCATATTACATAAGAATTTTCCAGTATTAAGCATACGAAAAATCTAAAAGCTTAAGTAAGGTTGCCTTTCAAAATATCCCAAAATATCGATAAAATTCGAGTTTAAAATATTTTTTTAAATAATTGGATTAAAAATAAATTAAAAAATTAACATTCCTTCACAGAATCGGTTAGTGGGTCAATGTCGATTATTTACTTTAAAAATATAATTATTGACTTTTGAACGTTCGTAATCTTGATTTAGTCTTATTTAATTTTTTTTAACATATTTATTCTTGTTTTGTCCTTACTGTTTTTACATTCTTTTCTCAGTTTCAATTCGGTGAAGAGGTTTTTTGGTTAAAAGCGCTTATCTCAGAAATTTACAGTTAATTTACTGAGGAAGTTAATTATAGGCCATAGTCAGTTACAGTTAAATGCGACTGTTGTGGGTTCGATTCCCATTCAGGAATGAAATATTTAATATTTTCATATTCTCGCTCTGGTAAAGAAAGAGTAACGAGGTCAAGTGCAGCGTTGAGTTCCACCACATAACGCAATGCCCCAACAACTCGACGGAAAGTGGAGTACGGAAGTGACCTAATGGGTAACGGACTGCCTTTACACTAAGTTCAGTTATGTACCGGGCAGCGTTAAGTTACAAAAATTTAATTTAATGTTTTGGTCGTAGCAAAAGAATGTAATTCATTTCCACGATTAGAAATCGAACTCACAACCATCTCGTTTACAACCAGACTGCCTCTATTCCCCGACAGCCTTAATCTATATATATAAAAGGACTTGTGCTGACTGACTGAGGTAAGACGCACGCAGAGCCGTAACCGCTGATGGTAGAAACGTGAAACTTGGGCAGATGTTTATTTTCATATTCTGGACATCCACTAAGAAGGGAATTTGAAAAATTTTAACCCTAAAGGGATGAAATAGGGGTTGAAAATTTGTATGGAAAATAAATTTAATCTGCACCGATTTTTATAAAATTTAAAATTCTTACTCTTAAAAATATTTCATTGAACACGTGTTTCATGGTTTTTAAGAATTCAACCCCTAAGAGTTCAAATAAGGGGTTGAAAGTTTATATGGAAAAATCTTTAAATTGCCACCGATTTTTATAAAAATTTAAATTCAGACAGGTTTCAGGTTTTTTTAGAATTCACTTCTAATAAGCGAACGAAGCCGCGCGCGCCCTCTAGTTTATTTATAAATTTAAAATACAATATTGATAATAAATAAATAAATCAACTTCACGCTGTATCTCGCACACAGTAGGGTAGGCAGAGGGAACCTAGCGTTAAGACACTCCGTTCCCACATTGCATTGCGTGTTGAGTGGCGAAATTCAACACCGCGCTTTGCCTTGACACCAATGCGAGAAATGAAAATATAAATGTTAATAAATATTTCATTTCCTCGAGTGGGGATCGAACCCACAATCAGTCGATTTTACAGTCACACTTTGTGCCCCTGCGCCACGACTGGCCTATGAATTATATTATTAACAGTTACTTAGTTCCATTTAATATCTTTTAACAATTAAATTCGACTTGCGTAGAAATATGTGCACGCAACTTGCACGAGATGAGACCGAATAGTGTTGTTACTGTACTAGAAAATAAAGATGTTTTGTTTTTTTTTTTAATATCAATTTTAAATTTTAATATTTATCGCTCTGGTGTCGAGGTAAAGCGCGGCGTTGAGTTCTACCACTCAACACGCAATGCCTCCAGAATTAGGCAGAAAGTGGAGAACGGAGTGTCTTAACACTAGGTTCCCTCTGCCTACCATGCTGGGTGCGGGATACACCGTGAAGCTGATTTATTTTATTTTAATATTTATAGAGCTTAATAATAGTAATGAAATATAAAAATAACTAAATTGAAATTTGCCAAAAATTTCAAATCTCACATTGATATCGTGCGAAGATAAAACATAATTAAGTAATATATTCAAACATAGAATAAAACTTTTTGATATTATGAATCGTATTAGGTTCAAAGTGACTATAAAATAACAATTGTCCAATTAGTATAAAAGTATTAATCATTAATCAGTTTTCAGCAGGTAGGCAGAGGGAACCTAGTGTTAAGATACTCCGTTCCCCACTTTCTGCCGAATTCTAAAGGCATTGCGTGTTGAGTGGCAGAACTCAACGCCGCGCTTAACCTCGACACCAGAGCGAAGAAATGGAAATATAAATTTAAGTAAATATTTCATCTCCTCGAGTGGGGATCGAATCCACAACTAGTCGGTTTTACAGTCACACTTTATGCCGCTGCGCCACTACTGGCCTAGTATAAAAGCAAATTTTTAAAAGATATGTAAATTTCTCAATTATTAAAGTTACATAGGTCATTTTATGCTTCGTTTTCCGTAAACACTGTCAAATTGTTATCGGTATTCGCTCATCACTAGTGGGCATCTGTTTCAGATGTGCGGCAGGTGTCGGTGCAGGTGAACGCCATACTAGGCAAGCCTTGTTCTCAACCAAAATTTTCTCGAATCATTCTTATCTTTTCTTAATATTTTGTTTTTTTTTTATAGATATTTATATAATAATATTAAATAATATTAGCGTAGATATAGGAGAGAAAGAAGTTAAGTTTTCAGCACATTTTGGCATACATAAGTAGGTATTATATTATCACTATTCACGGAAACTAAGATTGTTTAATTTTTAGGGTACCGTAGCTCAAAAGAAAAAAAACAAAACCCTTATAGGATCACCTCGTCGTCCGTCTGTCGAGCCATTTATTTCGAGATCATCGTGGATCGTGGAGCTATGAAGCTGATATTAACACAAAATAATTAGGTCTACGGTATCTAAGAGCACAGAAAAAGTTAATGTCGTAAATTCCAAATTTTGAGGAAAACTCATCGCTTACTTTTGCCGATATATGTTATGTACCATTGTGTACCTTAAATAAGCCTGAATTTAATAGCAGGCATGTTTTAATTCGAATAATTAACTTTTAACTTTCTAAAATCCGAAAATATCGAAAATCCCGGTTTCTTGTAAAATTATAACCGGGATTTTAAAGACCTATATTTGGTCCGATATCCCGGGATTTTTGAATCCCGGGAGCCCGGATTGCGACCCCTAGTTAGGATACTCTGTTCCATGCTTTCCCCCCAATTTTCGAGAGAGTTGAGTAGTGGTACTCAACGCCTTCGTTGTATTAACAGAACGAAGAAATGAAAATGGAGCCAGTCGTGGCGCAGGGGCACAAAGTGTGACTGTAAAACCGACTGGTTGTGGGTTCGATCCCCGCTCCAGGAGATGAAATATTTACTTAAATTTATATTTCCATTTCTTCGCTCTGGTGTCGAGAACAAGCGCGGCGTTGAGTTCTGCCACTAAACACGCAATGCCTCCAGAATTCGACAAAAAGTGGGGAACGGAGTGTCTTTACACTAGGTTCCCTCTGCCTATTCTGCTGTTTGCGGGATACACCGTGAAGATGTTAAAAAAAAAGAAATGAAAATAATTAATTCTTTTATTTGAACCAACCTCGCAGTCATCAAATCATCGATCACGTTGGCGTCAAATAAAACTTATTTTATGTTTGGATTATGTATATATTAAATATTTTTTTTTGTTATTATTTTTTAATAATAAATTATCAACTGGTTTTTGCTACCAAATTAGTATCTATAATATTATTTGGCTGTCGGTTAGGTGGAGTAAGACTAAAATATTTTTTTTATGAATATTTATATTTATTTGCAAATATCCAATTTCACATATGAAATATAATATTGAAAATAACTTCTAGTATGCATAAAACATATTTATTGAGGTCATTGTCTGACATTGATAGTGTTTGACTGTTGTGTTAATGGCTATAGTGTTAAGACATAGTACGGTGTCGGCCAACGCTAATTGTATTATCAGCTTTACGCTGTATCCCGCATATGGCAGAGTAGGCAGAGGGAACATATTGTTAAGACACTCCGTTCCCCACTTTCGAGGTGTTACGTCTTGAGTGGCGGAACTCAACGCCGGACCTTGGTGTCACAGCGAAGAAATAAAAATATTAATCTTGAAGGTCAAATCTTAAAGTTCAATCACTATATAGGAAGTAATAATTTCCTTGCTTAATTAATTAATGTATAGAATTCTAGAAAAATTGGTAGCACCATGTATAATACAGATAGATGTTTCTATCAACGTCAATCGCAGGTCTAACCTGTATCTAAAGTATTAAATGGATGCAAAGTATGCAACAGCTGGACGAGGGTTGTTTATTTGGATTGTATTACTTGTTGAATCTGATTTATGATACTTCTATGATGTAAATAAAAAGAATTTAGAGAGTTTAGATAGAGATGTAGGTATTGTGGTGCACCTAGCTGTAACTATGAAAATTGTGGGTTCAATCACCTCTCGGGGGAATGATGAGCGACTTTTTTTTAAATCAATTTTATACAAATACATATTTAATTATATGTGATAGTGGTACTATTTCTATAAATATAATTGTTTTTCTCAACGTACATAACATGTGAAAATGTATTGAGATGCAACTGTCAATATATTAATTTCTTTAAACTTTTGCCTTAAGGAGTCTTCAGGGCCTAAGTTATAGATTGCACGAATAACTCGCTTCTGCAGGACATATTGGTTTAATACCGGCTGCATTACCTCAAAGTAAAATCCCATAGGACAAGCTTTTTTTTATAGCTTCACGTTGTATCCCGCACACAGTAGGATAGGCAGAGGGAACCTAGTGTTAAGACACTCCGTTCCCCACTTTCCGCTATTTTCTGGAGGCATTACGTGTTGAGTGGCGGAACTCAACGCCGCGTTTCCCCTCGACACCAGAGCGAAGAAATGAAAATATAAATAAATAAATCTCCTTGAGTGGGCATCGAACCCACAACCAGTCGATTTACAGTCACACTTTGTGCCTCTGCGCCACGACTGGCTTCACTATGGAAGTACTATGGAAGTAGCTGAAGTAAACAAGTCGAGCCATTTCCACGTAAGTTAATAATCTGATTTTCCACCACTCATACATAGTTGCGATTACTAGTGACCTATTAAATGTATATAAAAGTTGTCAATCAAAATATATTAAAATTGATTGTCATATCAGAAAATAGATAAGCAAAGATATACTTTATTATGTTAATTATTTCAAGCCGTTAAGAACAGGTGCTTTAGGGAAAAAAACAGTTACCTGAATGTTCGAATCGTATTGGTCTATTGAACTTAGCTCTGGTTACTAAATAATATTATTTATTGCTTCACGCTGTATCCCGCACGCAGCAGGGTAGAGGGAACCTAGTGTTAAGACACTCTGCTCCCCACTTTCCGCCGAATTAGGAACCCAAAAAGGAGCACGAATTGTGACTGTAAAATCGTCTGATTGTGGGTTCGATCCCCACTCTAGGAAATGAAATATTTATTTACATTTATATTTTCATTTCTTCGCTCTGGTGGCTTCCAGAACTCGGCGGAAAATGAAGAACGGAGTGTCTTAACACTAGGTTCCCTCTGCCTAACCTGTAGTGTGCGGGATACAGCGTGAATCTTTAAAAAAGAAACCCAAAGCAGATTCAGCTTTTCCTCTATGGCTGAGCTGGCATAGTGAATTTAGTGAGAAGACACTTACTTCCCCATTCACCTAATTTTCAAGATTACATGTTGAGTGGCAGAATTTAAAAATCGGCGTTTTGTGAGAGAGAAATTAAATAAAATTTAAATATAATATTATTATTCACTTCCCCAAACGGAAATCGAAACCGCAACCACCGCGTTTACGAGGCAAGGTGTATAGCAAGTGCACTAAGCCACGACGGCCTCTTAAAACTAACTTTAATTAAAATCGTGTAATCCTGGGCGGCGCTAGCTATAATTTTCTCTGTTTATATTACTATGGGACTCATAATAAAATTGAGATAATCATGTATTTTAGTTCCTTTAATACTAGAGAATATCTCATAGAAGTATGATGTTAAAATTCTCTAAATTGTCATGCAAGTGAAAAGATAATTTAAATGTTCATCATTTTAAATGAACAAATATGACTTATTAAATGTAATAAAAATAATGCTCCAGTCGTTATGAAATAGAATTACGTTTATGTTTAAACTAGCGGCCCACTAGCGGCTTCGCCCGCATACCGCTTTTGTTTTTTTTATTATACTGCATTTGCCCAACGGATTGATTAAATTTTTACATTTAATCATTTTTAATGTGGCTTTTAATAGATATATAAAAGATAGACATACCGTATCGCAGACTTTATTTTAGAGCTTAGAAATTGAATGTTTTTGTAAAAAAAATCAAATCAAATCAGCTTCACGCTGTATCCCGCACACAGCAGGGTAGGCAGAGGGAACCTAGTGTTAAGACATTCCGTTCCGCCGCGCTTTGCCTCAACACCGGAGCGAAGAAATGGAAATATAAATTTAAATAAATATTTAAGCTCCTCGAGTGGGAATCGAACCCACAACCAGTCGGTTTTACAGTCACACTCTGTGCCCCTGCGCCACGACTGGCCTCTGAATGTTTTTGTAGTTCAATGTAATTACGTATATGTAACTATTTCTACAGCGCATGCGGTTAAAGTAATACGATGGCGTTCCTTGTTTCTTTTTTAATGCTAACTAAGAGTTAAACCTTAATGTTATATAGCCTATAGCACTCTTGAGGAATGGACAAAACAAAAAATAAATAAATCCGACCAGTAGTTCCAGAGATCTTAGCGTTTAAGCAAACAAACAAACTCTTTCGCTTTATTATATTAGTATAGTTTTTAATTGTAAATAATAATAGAGTGGAACAACTTTATAAATACTACATTATTTTAATAGTTTTCTTCTACAATTACGCTTATGATTTTCGATGTAAGGTATAATTTGACTATAGTAAGTAAAAAAAGAAATTTAAGCTTCTACCTTTATCTACCTTTTCCAAAAGAGAAGGGAAGAGAGATAACCTAATGCTTCAACACTCCGTTCCCTACTTTCTGCCCAATTTTCGAGACATTGCATATTCAGTGGCGAAACTCAACGCTGTTTTTAGTTTATCAAAGAGGGAAAATTAAAATAATTAAAATGGGTTTGAATGAGGATCGAATCCATAATCGTATAACAACCCTTACAAATAACATTTTAATATATCGGCCTCTATACACTAAATATGTATTTTTATATATTTTTATCGCTCTAATTAGTTTCGCTTCGTTTGTGCGTCCAGCTTAATAGCATAATTATATAAACTAGATACTAATTAATATATAAGAGACGTGAGAAAATGCGCTTTCATTTAATATTATTTAATTTTATTACATTTTTATCGAAAATCAATATTTATTGGTTATATAAAACGCAAATTTATTAATATCTACAAGTATTAATAAATTTTAAAGAGAAAGATTTTTTATAAGAGGCCATCGTGGTGCAGTGGCATAAGCGTAAGACTGGTTGCGGGTTCGATTCCCATTCAGGGGAATGAATTGTTATTTATCTATATTTTTATTTCTTCACTCACATACCAAATATAAAGCGCGGCGTTGAGTTCCTCCACTTACCACGCATTATCTCCAAAAGAGGGAAACGGAGTGTCTTAACACTAGGTTGCCTCTGCCTATACACGACGTACAGTGTGAAGCAAAAAAATTATAAAAGTCAATTCGATTCCATTCTCCTGTTTCTACCAACAGGTTGAATCACTATTTTTATCTTTAAACTGTCAAACGAACGGTAATATACAATGCTAGCTCGAAAATCACTACATTTTAACACTATTCATAATTTTTTAACACGAATCACATATTTTTTTATATAAAAAAAAACCCATCCGAATGGGTTAGGTCTTCTCAAAATTGATCATCGACAGGGACGTGGGAAAAAGGCCTTCTGCTCTCATATACCATTGTCGACTACACCTGCTGACCGTACGCAGCTTTCGATAAAAAATACACGCTCTCAGCCCTATCGACGATAGCATTGGTTTTATTTTTAAGGTAGTCGTGAGATACCGGCGCTATTAAGTGATTTTTTTCCTTGTTTCAAACGAATGAAGGGGTATTCGGTGATTAGATATAATAAAAATCTGTTTTTTAAAGGTCTTATTAGAATAATTGTATAAGATTCATCGAGCATGAGGCCAGTCGTGGTCCCAAGCGTGTGAGCACGAACGCGGCAGGTTGTAGGTTCGATTCCTAGTCGAGGAAATGAAGTATTTAATATTTTCATTTCTTTGCTCTGGTGTAGAGGCAATTGCGCTGCGTTAAAAAAAAATCAGCTTCACGCTGTATCACGCACACAGCAGGGTAAGCAGAGGGAATCTAGTGTTAAGTCACACCGTTCCCCACTGCTACTGCGCTGAGCTCCAGAATTCGGCACAAAATGGGAAGCGGAGTGTTTTAATACTGGGTTCACTCTACCCTGCTATATGCGGGATACAGCGTGAAGCTGAAGAATGCAACGAGTAAAGATCGTGTTAAGCAACCTACCGCACGCATAAATAATCGAATAATGATAGTCGAACAAAAAACTACATTCAAAGGCCATGTTGAAAAACAACGATGTAATATAGTCAAATTAACCACACCACTGTCACGTACTCCGGGACCAGAAAAAATGGTATTATCTTGACATTTTCTGATGTCGCTACTTTACTTTAAATTGAGTTGTGATGATGCGTTTCTCATTTGGCCGCATAAAAAATAGTTTATCACTGATAAATCAGTTAAACGTGTGGCTTTAGTTAAAAAAAACCACCTGCACTTCCGTTTCTTTATCGTTTTCCATTTAATTGGTTTCGATGAGAATGATTTGAATATAACATTCAAGAAAGCTGTGCTTGAAAATTATGTTTTCTGATGTAAAACATACATAAATTTTCCTCGATTAACTAAAAATAGTTGATTTTTGTTAGTTTTAGAGATAACTGGAACGCTTTCAATAATTTGCATACATACACCGTGGATGTTTCTAATTAGACCTAATAGGTTATGTAAGTATGGTCTTTTATTCCAGTTAGATAACTTGTATAAGATCTTGTATACATTTTTAATATATATAATTAGATTGACTTGATTCGTTTTAGATTAAGTTTCGAAGAAATATTTATATTTTATTTAAATATTTTTAACATTTTTAAAGTGTTAATCCACACTTAGGAAAAACGAAATGCTTATTTAGAAAACGTATAAAAATGTTAACGTAGCGGGACTCGAATCCGCGCCTCCTGGAAACCGACCAGGCGCTCTGACCACTAATCCATACGTTCTCATCGAGCTACGTCGAAATTCCAGGAGGTCGGTTCTCAGGAGGCACGGGTTCGAGTCCCGCTACGTTAAAATTTTTATACATTTTCTAAATATAATAAGTATATTTATTTAAAGCCCTGTCCTAAAATTGAAAAATGAGATGACTATTTGAAATATGCAAAATGATGATGACAGATTTTTTTTGTTTGTATTTTTTCATTATTTTTTTTTTTATTAAAAAAAATAATAGGTGCATTATTTTTAATTGAGTATGTCCTCAATGGACATAGTAAATTTAATTATATATGAAAATAGGTACTATCTTTGAATACAACTTTTATTTAGTAATAAAAATAAATTACATGCGGCCGTCATGGAGCACTGCCACAGTATCTGACTGTAAGCACTACGGCTGTGTGTTCGATTCCCACTTAGGTGCATAAATGATTATAATTTTCCTTGCTGTAGTAAAAAAATAAAGCGCGGCCTTTAGTTCCGCCACTAAACAAGCAATCTCTCGAAAATTGAGCGGAATTTAGGAGTTTCTTAACCCTCCCTCTGCCTACCTTTTTATATAAACATTACGTGAAGCATTTTTTTAAAAATATTTCCTAAATTCATAGATAATCAAATCAATTCAAAAAAATGTTAATAATTAAGGGTGAAAGTTCCAAAGCTTCTATATATTAATAATAAAGATAACAAACGCGATTATCTGGTCTAATTAGAATGTCGTTTTAATTATAAGTAGGCTAAGTGTTTATATTTGAATTTTGTTAAAATTGACTCTTCATGGTTACGGTTAGTTAGTTATCTGGAGATTAATCTTTTTTAATAAGATGGGATTAATATATCTATTTTTAGGGTTCAGTCACCTTAAAAGGAAAAGATGGAACCCTTTTAGCATTAAATTGTTGTTCGTCTATCAAGATTATTTGTCTCGAGATCGTTTGGAGGTATCAAACTAAATTAATGTTATTGAATGTCGACTTCTAGGTCAACGCAATCAAATGATACGAGCATTTATGCGTCGTTTCGCTGAAAAGTTTGTCAACTTTATTGGCCCCCTAATAAAAACCTATTGGATATTTCCCGTAACATACAATCACAGTCGAAAATTTGCAGTATAAATAAAGATTTAAAAAAATCTGAAAAAAAAGGAATTTATAATATAGACAAAAATATAAATTCCTTTTTTTTATATAGACAAACATTCGTTTATATTTGCAGTCCATTTCATAGAAAATGAGTGGCAACTATTATAAGTTGCTCTGCCTGTTGACGTACAATTCTGAAAACTAAAATGGACCCTTCGATGGACTAGTAAGACTCGCACTTGACTAATTTTTATTCATTAAGTTATACAGCATATCTAATATGAATAGATCTAAATTAATAATTATAAATACTCAACACAGCAGTGGCAGAACTCAACTCCGCACTTTGCCTCGACACCTAAGCATAGAAATGGAAATATAAATTAAAAAAATTATTTCATCTGCTCGAATGGGGATCGAACCCACAACCAGTCGGTTTTACAGTCACTCTTTGCACCTGCGCCACAACTGGCCCCAAAATCAATTAATAAATTAAAAAAAAAATATGATGATATTAAACTAGATACAAAATGGCGGTTCATTCCTACAAAAATGTTTATTAATAATTAATACTAATTTATCAACAGAATAAATAAATAGATACAACGTGAGCAGAATTAGGTGTCGAATACATATATATATATATATATATATATATATATATATATATATATATATATATATATACGAGAATATTCTTTCCATATAAGGAAGTGCGCTGGCCGTTGTATAACGTGCCATTTTTCATAATGGAATTTAATGTAAACTAGTATGTTATGTAGCATTTGCTATTAACAAAGGACTTTTAGTTTTTATATGAAGTTAAAACATTTATTTATATGTTGAACTCGTTTTTTTTTCTAATTGTTGTAGTGGATATCGTGGCATAGGGGGTAGGGTCTGACTGTAAATGCGATGGTGGTGGGGTCGAACCAGAATTGGGGAAATGAATTATTTGCAATTGCTTGCTCTGGTAATATAAAGCGCGGCGTCCAGATCTGCAGTGTCTCAAATTTAGGCGAAAAGTAGAGATTGATATCGATCCATGCATCGATATCGATCGATCTGTTTTTTATGCCTCATAGTAAAGCTATCCCGAGAGACTTTAGTAAGGCTGTTTTACTCTACTGACCTATCCAAATTTCGACGGAGAGATTTTTTTTATACATACTTCGCAATTTGAGAAGGTTACGAACGTATATAAGTATTTTAAAAGAAAAATTCTTTAATATTATTATTATTTGAACAGATTAGACAGAAAATATGTAATCACCGATATATATTAATATAATTATATAACATGAGAATAAAATACAAGGTTCGATTCCCACTCGGGGAAATTAAATATTTAACATTTTCATGCTCTGGTAACAAGGCAAACGGCGTTGAGCTCCGCCACTCAACACTCAATGCCTCTGAAATTCGGCGAAAAATGGGGAACGGAATTGCCTTAATAGGAATTAATAGGATGAATATGTGTTAGCACTAAATTCCTAGGTTCTCTCCTCCTACCTTGCTATGTGTGTGATACAGCGTGTAAATAAAAAAAACAAGACATGAACATTTCTTCCATCCGATTTGAACCCAAAATCTTCGTGACTGACATTGAAAGACCTCCACCTGCACTATGACGAAAAATTAATACTTATTAACTCCACTCAATCTTATAGAATCGATCAAGGTGCTCATCAGTCGTATGTTTATTCGATTACAATTATATATGTAGATTTTAACTTTATTCTAATTATAATATACGATATGATAACAAACTTACCGTATACCGGAAGTTTAACGGTATTTCTCCTTATAATCAGTATTCCAATTCCAAACCCACAAGTTAGAACAACCTGCTTAATGCATCGGAGGCAACAAGTTCGATTTACGATCGTTAGTTATCTTGTACCTTATGTGTATAAAATTGACCTATTATTTTTTTATAGAATATCGTAATGTTTACGAATCGTCGTACAAAATCTTGTCTAGAAAATAAGGGAGTTTTCGGTAAAATTTGTGGTGACGTGTAAATAAATAAGAATTCTATCAAAATATAGTAAAAACCAATATTGTGTAAATTAATTCGATTGGCTATTATTTTTCAGAAAACGTATAAATATTTGAACGTAGCGGGATTTGAACCTGCGCTTCTTGGAAGCCGTCCAATAGCAGTATTCATTTTCTAAATATTACTTTTCTCTCCTAAGTGTGGAATAACACTTTTAAAAATGTCCAAAAAATATATTTTTTTGTTGACAAAAGAAACATAAAATAATAATTTTATTAATGTTTTTTTTTAACTAATATCCTTCATAATTCTTAGCTCTTTCCATTTGGCCATATGAGCAAATTCGAAAATAAAACGTAGTGTAATATAAGCACTACAGACGCCAGTTGAGGCACAGCGCCATAAAGTGTGACTGTAAATACGACTGGTTGTGGGTTCGATCTCCACAATTTATATTTCCATTTTTTCACTCTGGTGTCGAGACGAAGCGCGGCGTTGAGTTCCGTTCACACAACTCTCAAAGCCTCCAGAATCCGGCGGTAAGTGTGGAACGGAGTGTCTTAACTTCTTAGGGAATCTAATCCTTCCGCCTACCCTGCAGTATGCGGGATACAGCGTGAAGCTGATTTTTAATATAAACACGCTGCAAAATCAATGTTTATTAATAAGTACGCCGTTACTAACATCCACACACTATACAACCTGTGGACCTGGGACTTGCGTAGTTTTTGCGCATCCGCCTCGCACAGACGGTTCCGCATCCGGTGGAAGTGCTCAGATGAGGAGCATTCAACTTTTTTGTTTCCACTTCCGCCAAGGATACCTTGATTGGAGGTGCGCTCTGACCTTGGCATCGTATTTCAAATTTAGGGTATAGTACACCATGGGAATATCTTATTGTATGGTTGTGTATTATTACGTAAGTATTTTGAAGAATTATGTTTTGGTTTTTGATGTTTGCGTAATGTTCCGGTTGGTTTGTTTTCTGGAAACGTGTAATAAACGGAACTGTGTTGGTTGGTTTGGGTTTTGTAAATTGGTTCTTATTATTGTAGTACATTGCTTATAGATCTTTCAAAAAGTTGTATGTAATGTAATAAACTAATATATTATGCAATCTTTGGTATATTGAGGCCAGTCGTGGCGCAGGGGCACAAAGTATGATTGTAAAACCGACTGGTTGTGGGTTCGATCCCCACTCGAGGAGATGAAATGTTTACTTAAATTTATTTAAAATATTTCCATTTCTTCGCTCTGGTGTCGAGGAAAAGCGCGGCGTTGCCTCCAGAATGCCTCCAGAATTCGGCAGAAAGTGGGGAATGGAGTGTCCTAACACTAGGTTCCCTCTGCCTACCCTGCTGTGTGGGATACTGATTATAGATCTTTCAAAAATAAACTTCTTTTCGTCTTTTTTCTTCGTTATATGTAATGTAATAAACTAATATATTATGCAATCTTTTCTATAAAATAGTCTTTAATCAAAAATGATTGCTTTATCAAACTAAAATTTTAAACTGTGTAATTTGGATATCTCGTATCTACACTTATTTATATTTTACATCTTCAAAAACAGGCAAACCAAAATGAGTAGTCATTTATTTAATACTTTTAAATTTGATCAGATTTTTTTATGCAACAGATATAAATAAGGTGCAGGCAGATGGCGAGTATCAAAAAAGGCACTTGCGCGGAACGATTTATTTTTTTCGACACCATAAGGATTACGACTTCCAAGTCAAATCTACCTTTCTGTGTATCATATTTGCATCTAAATGACATGTGCTAAGTTTGAAAATTAGAAAAAAAAACTGAGATTTATAGAAAAAATTGTGGAAAAAAAATGGTTCAAGAAGCGACAGATGTACGTAAAGAAACATAGTCGAGCACGAGCCATCTGCCAAATCTCCTAAGAAACACGCACACTACGACGTAATAGAGCAATAGGTATACAAAAAATCCTATGAAACGCACACATAGATGCGCGATCTATCGAAGCAGATCGGCGCACGCGCCGCTTGCTGGCAGATGGTACGATGGGATTGGTCGATGCTGTTTGCATTTCCAACTTCCGCACAATACCGTGATAAGGAATATGACTTATAGTCAGTTGGCTGACACTCAAGACGTTCTTAATATATTTCTGAGTACAAAAGTCCGATGTGAACTTTGGGTCAACAAAGTATTCAAGAGAAAGAATCTAATATAAATAAAATCAATCAGCTTTAGATAGACGAGATAGATGTATCTCGCTCAATGCAGGGTAGGCAGAGGAAACCCAGTGTTAAGACACTCCGTTCCCCAATTTCTGCCGAATTCTGGAGGCATTACGAGTTGAGTGGCAGAACTCAACGCCGCGCTTGTCCTCGACACCAGAGCGAAGAATCTAATATAAGATGATATTAACAATTTAATGTAATAATAAACTTAATGCTAGGTATTTTTATTTCTTTATCGTATTTCTTATATTATATTTTTGTCATATTAATCTTATTTTTTAATTCAGAAATGAATTTAAGGCATATCTAGCTCATACATTGTGATATTTAAAAAAATCAATAGTAGTAATATGACTATTTTTAAAGGTTTAAATTTGATAAAAAAATTAAGAGCAAATTTGAGTAGATTATAAAAAGCCTTCATTCTTCTTATTCTTGTAGTAAAGAAAAATAGAACGATTTGAAAGACTTCAATAGACATAGAATCTTTACCTGAAGGCAGGACCAGCTGCGTTCACATCGATTAAGACTGGCGTCTCCTTTTGGATACTTTTTTATATATATCTAACATTGTGATTCTAGAAGTAATGATTTAGTAGATATTGTAAGAAAAATCTCAACAAAGTTTATTTCTTTAAAGTTAATAGTAATATTACAAAAAATATAAAAGCATAGGAATATATTTAGTATTTATTTACTAAGGATATGATTAAATACAAGATATACGGCGTAATAAACACCTTTTAAACTTTTCGACGTATGTCTATTGATATTAATCAAAGAATATATCATATTATGTTTTGTTGTTATTTCGCAACATACATATTGGCTTAGGTTGTGGTTAATGTATGTATATTTTCATTTTTTTTACATATTTCCCGTATTCTGGATAGGTGGAGAAAACTGAGTTAGTTCTCCGTTTTTCACTTGTTTTTTACTTTTCTTATTTACTTGTAACTTATTTTTTAAGTAACCAAAAAACTTTTTTTTGTTTTTCTTGGAAATTTAATAAATTTAAGTTAATAAAAGTACGAAAAAGAAAAATACTGAATATTTTGTAATATATTAAATTTATATTTCCATTTCTTCGCTCTGGTGTCGAGGTTAAGCGCGGCGTTGAGCTCTGCCACTCAACACGCAATGCCTCCAGAATTCGGCAGAAAGTGAGCAATGGAGTGTCTTAACACTAGGTTCCCTCTGCCTACCCTGCTGTGTGCGGGATACAGCGTGAGGCTGATTTTTTTTTATTTTATTTTCAAATTTACTGACATCTTCGCAAGGCTCCGATTTTAAGCTCACAAATTTCCAATCATTTTCTGTCAAAAATTTCATAGTTTTTATAAAATCAGCTGTGTGACTTTACTTATTTTTTTTAAACTAGACCCAGATTTGATGCATTTTGTACAAAATTTCAAAGCACACGTGTTTTTAACATTGCAGAAATTAAATTCTATACATCCTGTCCAAAATCTTGTAGATATACCTTACATGTAAAATATATTTTATTATTCATTAAATAAGGTTTAAAATCCAACAAAGGAGAGCAATATCTCATCATCCAAAATCAGCTGATTCCCAAGGCTTTCACGCATATCGGGTCGTACTTGCAATTTTTTATACTGAGATCTGAAAAAAAATCCTTTATTTGCGCAAGATCGTGGGAAAGACTTGTCTTTGTGACCACGTGCTCGATTTTTACCTGAATTTCACAAGGAGTAGGTAGTGGGTTTTTTTCTGAGTAAAAGTTGACATTTTTTTCATTTGTTATTGACAGTTGCGGACAGATTTGATTGGCGTCCAGCGATGCAATTGTTTTTTTTTTCTGATTTATTCACGTGGATTCAAATAAAAAAAATATTCTTTATTCAAATAGGCTATTGTAAGCACTTTTGATTTTAATAGGATGCATGTATGAAGAAGTTGATGACAGTGGATGAGGTTTTCATGATTCTCAGTGTCCCGCTAGAGATAAAGCATGTAGCAAAAAAATCTGTATATATGTTTGGAAATTTGGTAGTATGGGAAGAAGTGGGAACCTGGAAACCTAGTGTTAAGACACTTCGTTCCAGGTTAGGTCCAGTAATATTTATATACGAGTATGTATATGTTTTTAGACATAAGACAGCGGAATTAGGGATAAGTAGATATATATTCAGGTCAGTCGTGGCGCAGGGGTACAATCATGTGACTGTAAATGCGACAGGTTGTGGGCTCGATTCCTACTCGGGTAAATGAAATATTTAATATTTTCATTTCCTTGCTCTGGTAACTGCAGACAACGCCGCGCGAGCTGCTGTTCTGGCGTCTTAACACTAGACTCCTTCTTTTTAACCTGCAAAATGCGGGATACAGCGTGAAACTGAAAAAAAAGTACATAAAAACAAGAACAACAACACAATAAATTCAAAATCAAACCTAAATACACGACATAGTCCAAACATCAAAATAAATCACCATATAAAATCGGTCATATGTAGAAATACTAGCGTGATCTTCAAGTGTTAAATGGGGGTTATGGCTTAAGAAATAACCGTTTCTAAGAGCGGACAGAACTGCCTTGTCACACGCGAGGTTCCGCTAACAGTCTGTTACATTAATATCAGTATATTTCAATACATCATATTTTTAATTGATGTTCGTATGTCATCATACAGCACTAGCTAAAAGATATTGAAATATAAAATATATTAAAGTATTACTTGGTCTATTTCGTGGCATATTTTGTGGCAGAGGGATCCCAGGTTCCCTGTTTTGTCCGAGGAGGAGATCAACTACTCATCACACAATGCGTCCAGAATTCGGCAGCAAATGCGAAACGGAGGTATTTTCATAGGAACGAAGTATCTCAACACTAGGTTCCCAGGTGCCCTTTATCTACTATACTAAGCGCGTCAATAAAAACATATTTGAATGATATTATTTTCATCTGTATATGATGTTTATTTTTTACATTTTCATTTCGATACGGCTCTTTAGATTGGACTATTTTAATATTAAAAATACATAATATAAGCACTTTATGATAAGTTAGTACCTACTTGGACGATATTTCTTTCTATATTCTTTTCTTAAAAGCAATTGTATAAAAAAGAATCCGATTTTTTTAATCACGCTGTATCCCGCACACAGCAGGGTAGGCAGAGGGAACATAGTGTTAAGACACTCCATTCCCCACTTACTGCCGAATTCTGGAGACACTGCGTGTTGAGTGGCGGAACTCAACGCCGTGCATTGCCTCAAAAATAACAAAAATCAATTCCAAAAATACTATAATCCATAAATCATCCAATACTTTAATAACTATAAACCGTAAGTTGTCCAATTATTGGTACCGTAGCCCCTATCTGTGGCCAGGTGACACCATATCTATCGAGATTGTAAGAAACGCCGTCCTTCTATGGATCCTAAACGAATATCAAATAAGCATTCTCTTTTGTGAAATCTCTGCATACAATAGCACAATGCAAGGACGAATTTCATTCACTGTATCAAAATGATATTGCGGAACGTTTCTACATTTGATAGTAGGCTTACATCTACTTGTTTTTTTTTTAAATCAGTTTCACGTTTTATCCCGTATATAGCAGGGTAGGGAAGAGAGTATAGTGTTAGGACACTCCGTTCCCAATTTCCCGTTGAATTTTTGAAGAGCCTTGGTGCCAGTCATTCAGTGAGGTCTGAAGAAAGTATGACTGTAAATACGACTGGTTGCAGGTTTGATCTCCACTTGAGGAAATGAAATATTTATTAATCGCAATGCCTCAGAATTCGACGAAAAATGTGGAACGGAGTGTCTTAACACTGGGTTCCCTGGGGATACAGGGTGAAGCTGATTTCATTTTCAATAATTCGTTGTCCCAAGTGGGGATTGAACCTTCAACCGTCGCGTTACAGTCATACCTTTGTTCTTGCGCCACTTGTTCTTATCACCTTGTAATAAAGTCGCTAATATGATAACTTAAAATCTTTTTTAATTAGGCTTCTAGAAGTTTTAATAGCTTTATATGTGGGACTTAAGATTACGATATAAATGTGCCATTGACCATATATGGAAAAATATATTTGAATTTTTCTTAGTAAGTGTTAGGTATTTATTTCTATATAGGTAGGTGGCTACTTGGTCTTATTAATCAAATATGTCGGAAGCTAAAGTGATTTTCTCATGGGAATCAATATATGACTATCTTTGAAATATATTTATTAAGATTTTAATGAATATTTATATATACAATATATATTTAATCTAAAATTAGTTTCTTGTTTTACGTCTCGTGATTATCATAGTGCATTATGGGTCAATTTAACACGCCTCCAGAGTTCGGCGGAAAATGGGGAACGATAGTGTTTTAATGGGAACGGAGTGTTTAACACTAGGTTCCAAGGTTCCATCTGTCTACCCTGCTATGTGAAAAGTGGAATACAGCGTGAAGTGAAAAGATAATAATAAAAATTTTGACATCAAATCTGTATAAAGTTAGTTGTTTCAATTTTTATATTAATATAGATTACATTACAAAAACTTACTATTACATAGACCATCGTGGCGCAGTAATATAATGTTAAACTGTAAGCGTGATCGTTGTGAGTTCAATGAATTATTTTCATTTCTCCTTTCTAGCAAGACTGAATGCGGTAAAATTCCGTCTCGAGCCCGGAGTGTTTTAACACTAAGTTCTCTATGCCTTGGCCGTTCAAAATTTGTCCATTATATAAATTAAATAGGTTTAGACATACAAAATAAAATAATATATTAATAAATACTATACTACTATAATACTATGTTTGTCTTATTACCTCATTTTAGTATTACATTTATTAATCAAAAAAAAAAAAAGAACAGCTTCACGCTGTATCCCGCACACAGCAGGGTAGGCAAAGGGAACTTAGTGTTAAGACACTCCGTTCCCCACTTTCTGCCGATTTCTGGAGGCATTGCGTGTTGAGTGGCAGAACTCAACGCCGCGCTTTACCTCGACACCAGAGCGAATAAATGGAAATATAAATTTAAGTAAATATTTCATCTCCTCGAGTGGGGACCGAATCCAAAACCAGTCGGTTTTACAGTCACACTTTGTGCCGCTGCGCCACGACATCAAATCATTTTAGTATTACATTTATTAATAATAATTGAATAACAATCCAATATTCTCTAACTGAATACGATGTAAAAGATATCAAACGAATTATTTATTCAAATGTGATATCTAATCTCTCGACAATAAACAACCCCTTCATCCTGCCTTCAAGAACTCCCCTAATACTTGAGGGTACAATTTATTTATAGATAAAGAATTGATTTTATAATGCTTTTAATTCATCATCCCCTTACAGTATGCATTTATAAAGACTTTTATATAGAGGTTACAGAGGTTAGTCGTGGCTCAAGGGCACTGTGAAAGAGACTGGTTGTAGGTTCGATACGCGCTCGAGGAAATTAAATATTTAATATTTTCTTTTCGTCGCTCTGGTGTCGACGCAAAACGCGGAGTTGAGTTCCGCCATTCAACACGCAATTTGACCACGTGGCCGAAGTATAAGCTATCCTGTTTGTACGGTGAAAAGAAAAAAGCATGATTTTAATTATATTTTGCTGGGTTGATTTTGTGCATTTTGACTGGAAGTATTTATAAAATAAATAAATCAACTTCACGCTGTATCCCGCACACTGCAAGGCACAGGGAACCTAGTGCTAAGACACTCCGTTCCCCACTTTCTGCCGAATTCTGGAGACATTACGTGTTGAGCGGCAGAAATCAACGCCGCGCTTGTCCTCGACACCAGAGCGAAGAAATGGAATTATAAATTTAAGTAAATATTTCATCTCCTCGAGTGGGGATCGAACCCACAACCAGTCGGTTTTACAGTCACACTTTGTGCCCCTGCGCCATGACTGGCCTCAAATAAGTATTTATGGTGTAAAGTTAAAGCAAATCAGGTAATCTAGCACTGAAAAGGTATCTGTTTCTTTGAAAATCATAAAAAAATATGTTTACTCAATTGTATGTGACAAGATAAATTGTGAGTTGCAAGTATGATATTTCTTTATTGATATAAAGTCGAAAAGAGGAGAGTGTAATCTTATTTTCTTCTCCGTGTAATAAGGGGCCGTTCAAGTATTACGTAAGCAGATTTTTGCAATTATTGACCTCCCCTCCCCTATGTCATCAAAAATAAGCAATCCTCTTACAAATATTTCATTGAAAACGTCAAAAATAAGCAAACCCAAGAACAGCCCCCCCCCTCTCCCCGCCCCCCTACAGTGCTTACGTAATACTTGAACGGCCCCTAATAGCGATGGAATTATAAAAAAAATAAATAAATAAAAAAGCTTCACGCTGTTTCCCACACACAGCAGGGTAGGCAGAGGGAACCTAGTGTTAAGACACTCCGTTCCCCACTTTCTGCCGAATTCTGGAGGCAGAACTCAACGCCGCGCTTAACCTCGACACCAGAGCGAAGAAATGGAAATATAAATTTAAGTAAATAAAACCATGTTTAAAATGGATTCGAAGTGTTTATCTTTAGATTTTATTATTTTGATTTAAATCCACTGACCAGCAGGGATTTATAAATTGACGCAAAAGGGCAACAAGAATCCATCAGCTGCCAATGTAATGTATCTCCCGCATCGAGTAGCGTCCTGACTGCCCTTTCAATACAATGTGGGCTTACCTGTTACGGTATTATTTTTTATTTATTTTACTATTTTTACTATTATTGTTAATTACTATTAACATACATGTAATTTTTTAAGCTTTATATAACATTCTTTATCGTTTTTTAGGGTTCCGTGGCTCAAAAAAGAAAAACAGAACTCTAATAGGATCACTTTTATGTCAGTCTCCGTTTGTCCAGAGCATATATTTAGAGATCGCGTGAATATCAATGAGAAATTGATATCAAGAATTCAGAAATTCAATCTTCTATGTCGACGCAATCAAAAAATATGAGTGTTTATGCTTTTTTTTTGTATTTTTAGGGCTATAGGATAGGCACTCGTACTTCCCGTGGCACTACAATTATGAAAATGGGCAAGAAATGAGTACTTGCAGTACAAATAAAGGATCAAAGAGAAAAAATCTAATATTTGATGTTTATGGTTATTTCATAGAAAAAATCATAGCAAATTTATAATTGTTATTTCATTCCAAATAAATTTATACGTCCGCAATTTAAGTTTGTCAACTTTTATAAATTTTACTACTATTATTTCGGCGGAAAGTAGGGAATGGAGTGTCTTAAACACTAGGTTCCATGTGCGGTGGTGTGTGCGGGATACAGCGTGAAGCTGATTTTAATTTTAAATCTTAATATTGGTACGGAACCCCCAATATGCGTGTGCGACTCGCATTTGTTGACGGTTGTTATTCTTCATTAAACCAAATCGGTGTCAGTTAGACGATTTTTTTTAAATTATTTGTTTTATCGACTGCTGCAAGTAAATAAAATATTTTGTTTTTATAGAAATAGAGGCATTGCGTGTTGAGTGGCGGAACTCAACGACGCGCTTTACCTCAACACCAGAGCGAAGAAATGAAAATATAAATGTAAATAAATGCACTTACCTAGTATCTTAAGGTATGTACGATTCGAATTTATTTTATTTATATGCAAGCTTATGAGATATTGAGTCGTCTTAATAATAAATACACGAAATAAACTCGAAGGTTATATTGTGTCATACAAACGTGTTTACTTCATTATAGAATATGCCTAAGTAACTTCTAAGTAGGCCATCGTGGAGCAGGTGCACAAGCGACCGACTGTAAACCCAACGGTTATGAGTTCGATTCCCACTTGGGAGAATGAAATATTTAATATTTTCATTTCCTCGCTTTGATGACGAGGTAAAGTGCGGCATTGAGATCTGCCGCTCAATATCCTTAATGACTCAAGAATTCAGCAGACAGTATTTCAGAGGGTACGGGGTCTTAACACTAGGTTCCCAAGTTCCCTATGCCTACCCCGCCATGTGCGGGATACAGCGTGAAGCTATTGAATTTTACTTCTAAGTTCTAATAAAGTAAAAAATCTTTATCTTTAAATAGATCTTCCTATTTTAATATTTTTAATTTTACAATAATCTCAAAACAGAAAGTAAAAGAACTGGTGTTTTTTGTACCACTTGACCAAACACACTTAGGTACGTCTCTTAAAATATACTTAAAATATATGAGTATACAGTAGCTCCCTTATCTCCGGAACAATTTTAAGAAAGTATAATTTGGCATTTACAAGGCGGCTGCAAAATATATTAAAAAAAAAAAAGAAAAAAAAAACATTCGTATTCTATTTTTAATTTATTCGAAACATAAGAAAAGCACCAGATGCAGGCAGCAGGTAACAGAATTATGTTGCAAATTACGACAACCGACCGATTTTAGGAGATACCTTTCGCGCTCTGCGACTGTACTGGATTGTAACATTTTAAATTGGCCGCCTAGTCCCGAAAACCACAGCTTGCTTGACAGATGCACTGCACCGGCATAAGGAAGCCAAACAAAAAATAAGCACGTGCTAGAAAAAATCGCATGCGGGCACAAGTTGTAAGGAAAAAAATAGTCGCACGATTCGGATTTCTTAGAAGAGATTTGGCGTAAAATGTATACGTTTTGGAGCAGCAGATGTTATATATATAGCGGATATAGGTAATCTGTGAGATGTGTTTGTCTGTACTTGTTTTATTGATATCCAAAATAATGATATAAAAAAAAATATTTATGTTATAATTAGAAAACGGATTGGATTGAACGGACCCTGCATCTCGTACTGAGCAGGATAGGCAGAAGGAACCTGAGGATTTAATGTTAAGACACTTCTGTTCCCCACTTTCTGCTAAATTCTGGCGGCCTTGTGTGTTGAGTGGTGGAACTTAACGCCGCGCTTTGCCTCGTTACAGATCGCGGAAACGAAAATATTAAATATTTCATTTGCTTAAGTGAATCGAACCCTTAGCTTGTAGCGTTTACATTCGCATACTCGGCCCCTGCGCCACGACAAGCCTTTCGCCATCGTGTTATACATATTAAAAATCTAAAAAAAAAACCAATAAAAATTTGGATGTAGCAGAAATCGAATCAGCATCTCTTGTAAACCAACAATGCATTCTAACTACCGACTAGTAATATATTTTTTTCTACTAATAAATTTAAAGCAAATTTAAGAAAAGAGTGTCTCAACACTAGACTACAAGACATTAAATAGAGATGATACACCAAAATAATAGAGCAATTTAATTCTGGTGAACTACTATTAACAACTAGGTATGGATCCGGAAGTATTAATGGTCTTTAGTCATTACCGTCCTTCACGCACGTGTCGGACCACCCATCATCATCTTGTTGAAACTTGTTTTGGAAATAACCTCTTTAGCTTTTTTTTTATGTATAAATAAAAAAAATAAAGTACTTATTAAGTAAAAAAAGTATAAATATGATTAAAATTTTATTGGTTGGAAAATTAAAAAATATTATGTTTTTTTTATAAAAATTATATCTCTATGCCATCAGATTTCTGATTGATGATGATTAGTACGGAACGGGAATGTTTTGATGGGAAGGACTGTGTTTACGCTAGGTTTTCAGGTTCCCTTTGCCCTACTATGTGCGGGATACCGCGTGAAACTAAAAAAATATGATTATTTCCAAAACAAAATCTAAATAATTAGATATTTATCAATTATGATTAAAATATATATAAATCTTATAAGATTTAATTTCAATAAATTTTATATATATTTATTCTATATCAAAAAAGCTATATATACTTCCTAAGAAATTCACAAAAGTTCAATACAGCCCTTAAAATACTAAAAGTTCAAATAAAAATTCTTATATTGTGATTACTTGTTTACAATAACAGGGTACTCAATAGATAATAGGGGAAAGATTTTGTCACGAGTACTGGATTGTATATATTTATAGTTGAGACCAACGCGACAGGTTGCGGGTTCGATTACCATTCGAGGAAATGAAATATTTAATATTTTCATTCCGCCACTTAATACGCAAAGCCTTCTGAAGGCTAGGAAGGATTCGACGGAAAGTGAGGAGTGCCTTCACTCTATCCTATACTGCTACATGAGAGATACAGCGTAAAGCTTAAAAGAATACTAAAGAACGTTGTACTAAAAATGTAAATATTTAATATAAAATTAACAATATTAGAAAAAAACTAATTTAAATTAATCGCAAATTAGATAAGAATCTTACATTCTTTAAAATTTAAATGAAATCGTAAAAATATAAAAAGAACTGACCTCGGATTTCGTTATTTATAAAACAATATAATAAATAATAGTTTTAAATTCTGTCATATTATATTTCATATTATATCCACAACGTAGGCCTTGAAATGTACAAAAGTTGGAATTTTCCTATGTAATCGATATGTTCTTTTGGACCAATTTTGTAAGAGGCGGTCTTGGCACAGGGGCACAAGCGTGTGACTGTTACGAGACGGTTGTGGATTCGATACCCACTCGGGGAATGCATTATCATTTATTTTCCACCGTTTAACGTAGCGTTTGGTGCGTTCCGTCTCCGTTCTCTCTGACTACCCTGCTAGGGATACAGCGCGAAGTTAGATTAGATTAATATTTTAATTTTTCACTCTGGTGCGAAGACAAAAGCGCGGTATTAAGTTAGGCCGCAATGCCTCGAAAATTCAGCGGAAAGTGGGGAACGCTACGGTCCCTTTGCCAACCCTGCAGGATACAGCGTGAAGCTGGAAAAATATTATAAAAACATCAAAATCAACATAACTATTTAAAACTATTGAAATTTGATAAGTATATATATTACCTAACAAATGAGAAATAAAATAAATTATTTTTTTTATCGAATTTGCTATCAAGTCTATAAATTAGAAATTAATATATTTTTTTCTATATGATGAAACATTCAAATTGATTTGAGGCCAGTTGAGGCGCAGGGACACAAAGTGTGACTGTAAAACCGACTGGTTGTGGGTGCGATCCCCACTTGAGGAGATAAAATATTCACTTAAATTTATATTTCTATTTCTTCGCTCTAGTGGCGGACAAGCGCGGTGTTGAGTTCTGCCACTCAGCACGCACTACCTCCAGAATTCGGCAGAAAGTGGGGAATGGAGTGTCTTAACACTAGGTTCCCTCTGCCTACCCTGCAGTGTGCAGAATACAGCGTGAAGCTTATTTATTTATTTATTTATTTATTCAAATATCATATATATTTGAATAAATAAATAAATATAGAAATGAAATAGGTATTCAGCCAAAGATTAGACCTGAGATTTCGACCATTATCGTGCTCTAATTTACGTATAAATTATTAAATAGATATGGCGAAGTATATTATATTGTAATTTTGAAAATTAAATAATCTATATGACATTTATACGCATTCATAAGATTATATTTTTGGATATTTGTTATCTATGTGAACAGGATCTTTTATTTTGTTAAAAGTAAATAAAAACATATTTATAGTCTATTTCGATTTTAATATTATTATAATATTTTTTTTTCCATTTATAGTGTTGTTTTGTATTTATAGTTTTTTGGTATACCATCGTATGTGTCATCTGATCTGTCATCACATATGATGAGATGTCGCTCATATTTATATTAATATTAAAAAGCTAAAAAGTTTGTTCTTGTCTGAGACCAGTCGTGGCGCAGGGGCACAAGGTGTGACTGTAAAACCAACTGGTTGTGGGTTCGATCCCCACTCGAGGAGATGAAATATTTTCATAAATTTATATTTCCATTTCTTCGCTGTGGTGTCGAGGAAAAGCGCGGCGTTGAGTTCTGCCACTCAATACGCAATGCCTCCAGAATTCGGCAGAAAGTGGGGAACGGAGTGTCTTAACACTAGGTTCCCTCTGCCTACCCTGCTTTGTGCGGGATACAGCGTGAAGCTGATTTATTTTTTGATTTTTAGTGGTTCGAATCGAAAAACAAATGTCTTGAATAGTCCATTTAAAGAAGGTTTCGTTGCTACGGTCAGAATAACCTTGAGCACATAAAATCCCTATTTAGGGGAATTAATTATTTTCATTTACCTCCGTGAACAGATCAAAACGCGGCGCTGAGTTCCGCCAGTCAACTCGTAATATCTCGATATGAGGTAAACATTGGAGAACGGAGTATTAGTACGGAGCCACTAGTTTATTTATACCTACTCTTCTATAACACAGAAAACTGTATTATCTATTAGCGAGTGGTATTGAGTATCAATCGTTAGAGAAAGAAAGAAATATATCAAATTTATTAAATCAAAATCAAATCAGCTTAACGCTGCATCCCGCATATAGCAGGGTAGGCAGAGGGAACCTAATATTAAGATATCCCGCTCCTCACTTTCCGCCGAGTTCTGGAGGCATAGCGTGTTGAGTGGCGGAACTCAGCGCCGTGCTTTGCCTCGACACCAGAGCGAATAAACGAAATTATAAATGTAAATACATATTGCACTTCCAAAGTGGGGATCGAATCCACAATCAGTCGATTTTACAGTCACACTTTATGCCTCTGCGCCACGACTGGCCTCAAAATTAATCTTTAATAAAAGAAAATCAAAATTTAAAGTTATTTAAACATATATATGTATATACAATAATAATATTAACCTTCTATATTGACGATCTTATCTTATATACTATAGATAATCTATAACGGCATGAACATATCGTAATAAATCCTATATTGTATATTAATGTTATATTAGTAGTATAAGGAAACCCGTGTTGGGATTTATAGACGACTATGTCATAGCTATAGCGCCGGACCAGCTAACAACCGTTTAATGGAGGTTTATTGGAAGCCAAGTAAAAAGTTTTATGATCGTGGGTAAAAGTTTTATAAATGCTAACCATTCGGTGTGAAAGAACCTAATTTATATCCTTTTATAGCAGGACTAGAGGGCGCGCGCGGCTTCGCCCGCTTATTAGGAGTGAATTCTAAAAAAACCACGAAACACGTGTTCAATAAAATATTTTTAACAGTCTGAATTTAATTTTTTATAAAAATCGGTGGCAATTTAAAGATTTTTCCATATTAACTGATAACCCCTTATTTGAACCCTTAGGGGGTGAATTCTTAAAAACCATGAAACACGTGTTTAATGAAATATTTTTAAGAGTCTGAATTTCAAATTTTATAAAAATCGGTGCAGATTAAACTTTTTTTCCATACAAACTTTCAACCCCTATTTCATCCCTTTAGGGTTAAAACTTTTCAAATTCCCTTCTTAGTGGATGTCCAGAATATGAAAATAAACATCTGCCCAAATTTCACGTTTCTACCATCAGCGGTTACGGCTCTGCGTGCGTCTTACCTCAGTCAGTCAGCACAAGTCCTTTTATATATAGCAGGATATTGATTATAGCAATATCCTTCCATTTGGATCGAGGCCAGTCGTGGCGCAGGGTTGTAAGTATGTGACTGTGAACGCAAAAGGTTGTAGGTTCGATTGCCACTCGAGGAACTTAAATGTTTAATATTTCCAGATTTTATTTAATGAACGACGAGTCGACTTGTCCATCGAAGCGCACGTTGTCGAAGTCTGTCGTGGCGTAGTAGGAAGGCGTCTAATATATTTCAATTTCTTGTTCTACAGACAAAGCACGGTGTTGAGTTTCACCCTTCAACAGACAATGTCTCGAAAAAATCGAGAAGAAAGAATATAAGAAATGAAAGAATGTGAGGAATAAAGTGTGAAAAATGTATGTTTTTCATTGGAAATAATTTTTTATTGAAGAGCCAAAGTGCGAACATATTTCATAGAGTTGAAAATGAAAGTGATGAAGATCTCCTTTTAAATTAAAATAACCTGTTACTGTACCTTACATATTTATATAACATATTTTATTAAATAATTAATGAAAATATTGCTATATTATATTTTTTTTATGATAAAAAAAAATACTTTAATATGTTTTTGTATTGTTGTACCTTAAAATTCTACTTTTTCTTTCATTTAGAAGTTGTGGTAAAACAACGCCATAAAAGAATATTAGTTATGATGATAGTGTCATCTGGTACATACATACAGGTAAACTCAAGCATCACGTCTCACCTGTCTCTATAATATATTCTTAATTACAATTAATTATTAAGTAGATTGAGGCTAGAGTAGATTTAGCCAGAAGCACACGTGTGAGAAAGCGAAAGGTTGCGGGTTCGATTCCATTCGAGGAAATGAAATGTTTTCATCATCGGACCAGTTGTAACGCAGGGGCACAAAGTGTGACTGTAAACCGACTGATTATGGGTTCAATGCCCACTCGAGGAAATTAAATTGAGTTGCACCAATCAACACACAATGCCTCCAGAATTTGGAGGAAAGTGGGGAACGGAATGTCCTAATATTAGATTCCCTCTGCCTACCCTGTTGTGGGGTGGATACAGCGTGAATCTGATAAAAAAAAAAAAATCCCTTTGGTAACGGGACAAAGCGTGGCGTTCCGCCACTCAACTCGCAATGTTCGAGAAGAATTCGGCGGAATGTGGAGAACCGAAGTATCTTTATGAAAATGGAGCGTCTTAAATCCCCAGCTTCTCTCTGCTTACCCTGCGATATGCGGGATACAGACTAAAGCAAAATAAATAATAACAACAAATAAATAAGCATCTTCGTGTCAGCGTATAGTAAATGTCGTGGAATGGATGATTTTTTTTTACAGTAAATATGTATGTAAGTGACGTCAGTCGCAGCTGCCGATATTAATCTTCTGGACACCAAAACGTGCGTTCGATACTTGTTCTTTACTGTCAAAGGCCGACCTTAAGACTTCGGTGTGTAATATTCGCTTATATGAATAAAACAGGTATGATATGGTGAGTATAATATATGAGAAATTATGTTTTTAATGTATATTGGCTTGTAAAGCAATTGTGGTGCAGTTGAGAGGTGGCTGGGAGTTGTGGATTGGAATTCCATTTGGAGAGATCTATCTCTTATAGGGTCACTTTGTTGTATGTTTGCCCTTCAGTCCTAGGAGAAAAAATAATGATGACAAGCTTAAAGCTCCTTTTACCAGAATATTCTTACTAACAATTGTCGATTTGGCACAGTGGAACAACGTCTGATAATAAAGCTGTGGATTCGAATTGAACAGGATTCGAATTGCAATTGGACGGGAAGTGGAGAATCAAGTGTTTTGACTCTCTCTACCTACACAGCTGTATGCGGAATATAGCGTGAAGCTAAAAAAAATAATGTTTTTAAAATTTCATTTACTCAACATTTATATTTCCATTTCTTCGCTCTGGTGCCGAGACAAAGCGCGGCGTTGAGTTTCGCCATTCAACACGTATTGCGTACAGAATTCAGTATAAAATGAGAAACGGAGTGTCTTAACTCTAAGCCTATCCTGCAGCCTAAGCTGTGTGCAGAATACAGCGTGAAGCGCGATTTATTTTTATTTTAAGATCACTAATTAATATATGTAAATGTTGTATGAAAATTATGACTTGCTGTACTAACGTTTTTATTTATTTTTAGCTGAAGCCAGCAACCTCTCGCGTGTTACACTCCCATCATTAACTTTGGTTGATTGAAAAAATCATTTAATATAACGTTCACATATACAATATAAATACAATATATGATATATAAATTTACATTTACATAAAACATGTCATATTTTATTTTGTTTTATATTTTATGCTGTATGAATGGTAGGCAGAAGGAACCTAGTGTTAAGATACTATGGTCCCCACGTTCCACCGAATTCTGGAAGCATTGCGATGTCCAGATCAGCAATTACATTCAAAGCCAGCTTCACGTTTTTTGCCACATACTAAGGTTGAAAGAATCTAGTGTTAATAAGACTCTCCTTTCTCCATTTTTTAGCCAATTTATTGAGGGATTTTGAGTAGTGGAAATTAACGACGTATTTTCTTCTAGAATAGGGAAATGGAAATAATTTAAATATACTGATTTTTAGCGTCTTTTTTAAGCTTCTCGCGTGTGTATTTATTTGTATTGTCATCGGTGAAGGTTGCTGGATCTCTTTTTAACATCTAATCTATGTCTTTTTTACTGATCCAATCTCTGTGTCTTCTTTTCTCCATACAACGTGGCAAAGTGATTTGTGGTTAACAGACAACGCCATATTTTTATAAAGAAAATGTTTATATTTAAAGATAGTATAATATATAAGTAATGAGCACACACGATGGTTATTTGAAGCTATATCGAGTCAGACTAATATTTTTTTTCTTTTTTTTCAACTTCGCGTTTCATTCCACATGTAAAAGATTCCATATATAAGTAGATGGGACCTAGTGTCAATACACTCTGTTATCCGCTTTCCGAGATACTATTACTATTAGATATAGAGTGGCGAAATTTAACGCCGCACATTCACTAGAACAGCTTATTTATATGGCATGAATTGGCATGAATTATAATACAGCATGAAACTAAAAAATACTATATTTTAAAATGTTATCTCAGTTAACTTTGTAGGGTTTGTTAGTTAGTCTAATTACAGGAAAATTAATATTTTTAAGATAACATAAACAAAAAAATCCTTGATTAATTTTATTATAAGTTATAAAAAACAAGTACCGTTACATTCCCTACAGGTGTCCGCCTGCGCACGCGCTTACGTACGCACCGCGGTATTCGTATGACATTCTTGAATATTATTTTTAGCGTTATCCGCTACACAGCAGGGAAGGTTGAGGGAACCTTATGTTAAGACACTCCGTTCCCCATTTTCCGTTCGTTCGTCGAGTAGTGTAACTCAACGCCGCACTTTGTCTCGACAAAAAATGGAAATATGAATTATTTAATTTCTTCGAGTGGCAATCGAATCCACAACCTGTCGCGTTTACAGTGACATTTTGAACCATAGCGCCACGACAGGCCTCGCTGACCACATTCTTTGATAAGGCACCATTTAGTTGATATAAAAATAAAACTCAATTAATATAGTTTTTAATTAGATTATCTAGATAATTGAGTTAATTGTATCATTTTAACAATTATTAAGGTAAAGAAGAGAGGGTATTACATTGAAACATAAATTTATTCTATAATAGTATTGATATAATGATGTTGTAATTAGAAAAATAAATGTTTTTGTATGCATTTTATTTAATTTCTAAAATATATTAATACTTTTATAGTAATGTGGAGTAGTGGAATCGAGTCCAGGTGTATTTGAAATGGTTGTGGGTTCGATGCTCACAATGAGGTGGTAGATAAAGTTGGTAGCGGCGTTGATTTCCGCTCTGCAAGTAGTGTCTCGAATTCGGAGAGTGGACAACGAAGTATCTTAAAGCTAAAAATAAGCCTTAATAATGCATATTTTGAAGATTTTTTTTATTCAATTTTAACATAAGCTGAAAATATGTCTTTCATTATAGTATGCAAAGTAGTTACTAAGCTGGTTTCAATTAAAAGCATCTTTATATAAAAAAATAAAAAAAAATACATAAAAGGCGTATCGTGTCTTCACTCACCGTTTATTGTTAAATTATTCCTTATTTTCCGATAGTTAATATAATTATTTTTGGATAAGAATTTTGTTGTCGCATGAACTGTAATTTGGGTGACGTGACTGATGGGTAGCTATTACTTACGAAAATTGAATAATTGCATACGGAAAATGTGTTGCGGCGTTGGATTCCGCCACACAACGTGCAATGCCTCGAGAATTCAGCGGACAGTGGAGAACGGAGTGTCTTAAAACTAAGTTCCATTTGCATATCCTGCTATATTCCGAATACAATGATACATGAAGCTGATTTGATTTATTTCTTATAGCTCCCTTATATCTAACAGCGCACCAAATTGAGTTAAAGCTATGGCGGAACTCAACGTCGCACTTTGCCTTGCTACCAGAGCGAAGGAGTTATAGTACCAATAAATAATAATTCATTTCCCCGTGTGAGGAAAGAACCTATAACCGTCGCGTTTATAGTCACACGCTTGTGCCGCTGTGCCACGACTACTATTATAGCCCCACTTTTAAAATACTTAACTCAATTTACTGAAAAAAATGACTTCTTCATACTACCAATATACTATTAAAAATAAATTATATGAAATATTAATAATAAATTATATGAAAAATATTGAAAATGGAAAAAAAAGAATAGGTGCCGATCGCGATATACATTATTTCATTTATCTTTTCCCATTTTACTCAGAGACCGCGATAAGGTAAACATTATTAAGGTAAATTTGTAATTGCTTATATATATTATTTTCCATTGAAGCTGGCGTGGCGCAGCGGCACGAGGTGTGACTGTAAAACCGACTGGTTGTGGGTTCGATCCCCACTCGAGGAGATGAAATATTTACTTAAATTTATATTTCCATTTCTTCGCTCTGGTGTCGAGGTTAAGCGCGGCGTTGAGTTCTGCCACTCAACACGCAATGCCTCCAGAATTCGGCAGAAAGTGGGGAACGGAGTGTCGTAACACTAGATTCCCTCTGCGTACCCTGCTGTGTGCGGGCTACAGCGTGAAGCTAATTTATTTTATTTATTTATTTCCATTTCGAAGATGCATCTGCGTCTTATCTTGACTGCTGGAAGCCGGTTTGCTTACCCGGCAGAAAATTGTAAGGGATTCACCCATTGTGAACTAAATCCTTTTTTGCCGTTAAAGGGTTTATAGGCAGATGTCAAGAAATTTTCTGAACTGTGATATTTCTTTAAATTTCAAGATTGTTTGTTGTTTCTCTACTGGCTTCTTTTGTATGGACAACAATTGGTTTAATGCCTTCTTTTTAAATGAAATCACGTATTTTTACTTCAATTATTTCGAATATACTTACGTACAGCTGCTGGATATGTTTTAGATGTATTAAAAGTAAGGATCATCAATCACATTTTTTCTTTGGGAATAGGAATAATTTTAATATTTATTTCTCATTTTTTGAGGCTGTTGTGGCTCAGGGGTTCGTGGGTGTGATTTAACGTGACGGTTTTGATTTCGTTTTCCAGTTGAGGATGTGAATTATTATTTATTAATATTTTATTTCTTCGTTTTGGTAACAAGGCAAAGCGTGGCGTTGAATTTCGCCACTCAACACGCTATGTCTCGATAATTATTCTAAAAGTCGAGAACGGAGTGTTTTAACACTAGATTCCCTATGCGTATGCTCATACAATGAGTGAAGCTGACTAATTTAATTTTTAAAGTGTGTTAAAAACAGGGACAAATAGACTTAAGCATGTGGCCATCACTGTCACGTTTGTGGGTTCGATTAAAATGAAACATTTAATATTCTCATTTCTTCGCTTTGGTGTCGAGGCAATGCGCGGCGTTGAGTTCCGCTGCTCAACTCAAAAAGTGAAGAGCGTTTTTAATACTAGGCGTGATAAAAATAAACATAAATTATATAATTATTATCTAAACAAACATCTTCCTCACAAATGCACCAAACACATTTCATTAAATATAATTATTTGGCCCTTGTAGCCTTATCGACTAATTTATATATCACTTATCGAACCTGATACTATAAAACTTGTATATTTTATGACAGTCTAATGTCCCAAATTCAAATGGAGGCAACGCACCTTGCCCACAAAAAAACGTGGCTAATGCAAAAGGCAGGTGTATGTGCACCTATTAATATTTTGGATATGAATGTCTTGTTTTGAACGAACGCACTAGCGTGTTTACGAAATTTTTAATATATTTCATATTTTTCACCTGTTGGTGTGTAGTGAATATAGTGGTGCAAGGGCACAAGCATGTGTCTCTGGACGCGGAAGGTTGTGGGTTCGATTCCCACGTGGAATACTTAATATTTTCATTTCTTCGGTCTCGTGTTGAGGTAAAGCGCGACGTTGGATTCCACCACTTGATACGCAATGCCTCCAGAATTCGGTGGTAAATGGAGAAAAGAAAGTCTAAATGGGAACGGAGTGTCTTAACACTAGGTCTTCTCGGTCTACCTTACTATGTGCGTGAAGCCTAAAAAACGTATACAATATTTGTACAATATACAATATATACATATATATACACATGTATTGTATTTAATATTTGAAAACAGAAAGCTCGAAATAAAAACGATATATATTTACAAAAAAAATTAAACTATCCATATTATAATTGATTAAAATTAAATATACATAGACCACAAATAATCATATTTTTTTCAAATTGTAAACCAAAAATAAATCGTAAGTCGTAAGCGAGAAGTGGTATGCGGAGTGTCTTAACACTAACCCTCTATCGACCCTGCTGTGCGGGATACAGCGTGAAGCTGAAAAAAAAATCACTTACAGCCTTCGGTCTTTCGCTTCGCCTAAACTAAAATAATAACAGGTGTAATTGACCGATCGGATTTCACAATACGCTGTCAAGCCCCAAATTGAGTAATCCATCGAAAGCTTCTCTTTCGTATGAGGTTATAATTTCTTGTGTTTTTTTAAAATCTTCTGATGTACCTACATAAACTATAACTTATTTTTATAGTACTTTGAACAAAATATAGAAATATAAAAACTGATTTTGGTTAAAGCTTTTAAATTTTATTTAAAAATATTATTATATATGTAAGAAAAGATATTATTATCGCAACGTCGTATGTATGTAACATACAGACTTGAGACCAGTCGTGGCGCAGGGACACAAAGTGTGACTGTAAATCGACTAGTTGTGGGTTCA
>JAJHJA010001415.1:0-33009 GCA_021202915.1 Heliconius himera | reverse complement strand
GGTACCATTTTTTTTATTCTTTCTGTACTAAATGTTATCTACATGATAAAGATGTTATTATTTCGCAGAAAGCTATTGCCTACGAAAATCCAAAAATGTCGAAAAAGCAACGTCTTGAGTTAGAGCAAATTCGCGGTCATCCAATGACATGGCGACGGTATCATCGCTATGCAGACATATTGAGGTATTTGGAATACCTACATCATTCGTACTCTGATATTGTGGAGTTGGTGCCGCTGGGTCTCTCCTCTGAAGGGCTTCCTCTAGTAGCTGTTAAGGTATGCTTATATTTCTTGAATATACAGAGTGTTATTTGATCGGCAAGTCAGTGATGGCCTATTTATTAAAATTTCAAGTACCTCATTCATTCCGCGATTTTCATTAATTTTGCCAATACTCTTTTTTTTGTTTCGGAAAATACTTTTTTTTTCAAAAATTTTAAAATAGATTTACCGTTTTTTAATTTATAAATTATGTTAAAATTTATTAATTAATAACGTTATTCAAAGGTTTCGTTTCCTACAAATGAAACTCAACCAAGAAACAATAGCAATAAGTCTCAAAAGAAAAAATGGAAATTACGATCACATCTAAAACCTGCAGTATGGTTAGATGGTGGAGCTCACGCACGTGAATGGATAGCTCCTGCTGTAGCGACTTGGATGATTCATAACCTAGTCGAAGGAGAGAAGGGATCCGGTATATAAATTTTGTAACATTATAGTATTATGCAAAGACGTCAAATAAGTATATTTTAATTAACATATATATGTACTTTCAACATAGGTGCTGATCAGGATGCTCTTAAAATGGCAGACTTTTATATTATGCCAGTGATGAATCCGGATGGATACGAGCATTCGCATACTCATGATCGACTTTGGAGAAAAACTCGTTCACGCAGTCCCGACCACTCCGATGATTATTACGTTGGCTGGTTAGTAATCAGGCACACTGTTCCTACAGATACTATAGTCTATACATAGCATTGACACAGATAAACTAATCTAGACATAAAATTATTTTCTAAGATTCATTTAAGAATAAAATCCGCGTCTAGTATTCCTTTTTTCAATCTTCAGTTTGTATTAAAATACAATTAGTTCTTGCTTTCAAAGGTGAGACTAAAAAACGCGCTCCGTATTAATGTTGTTAACCTCTTAGAATTATTATTATAAACTGTTACAAATATTGTATATTCATATGTATTAGGTACGTATATGTATGTGTATGTATGTATTTAATACAAAATAGTAAACCTGCAGGAAACGTATTCAAAAGCAAGTTTCTTTTAAAAACCGGATGAAGTTTTAAGCATATCACTATATTTAAGTAAGACACTTCAACAACACTTGTTTCCTGTGAAAGCGTCGATTATTTACTTTGGTATTTGCAACGACTAAGAGATCTAGTATTTTAAATATGAAATATCTTTGATTTCTCGCTAATGACATATACCTAGTTCTTTTTAAACGAATGAATCACATGTGATTTAATTAAACTAGTAATATTTAGAAATCGTTATTAAAATACAGCGGGATTTTTTTATAATGTCATATAGACGTTATTTCTTTGCCATAACAATATAAAACTACTAACTTAACTTTGTGCTTGTAAATATGTAAATTGATATGGAATGTGAAGCCCTACAGTCAAAAACATTAAAAATAAACATTTTTAAATTAATCATATAATATGAACTTTCCCAGGTTTCCCTGGAACTGGGGGCGTACAGAATGCGTGGGCGTCGATGCAGATCGCAATTGGGATTATCATTGGAATGAAAAAGATTCATCGAAAGATCCATGTGCTGACAATTACGCCGGATCGCATCCATTCAGCGAGCCAGAAACACGCGCCGTTTCTGAATTTTTAGCAGAACATAGAGGACAGTTACAGGTAAATATTGGCTCTCATAAAATATTCTACGAAATATTGATTATTTATATAAGCATATAATTAAGCTTCTTATCTCCTAAAATAATTTTGGAAGTTATCGATTAATATTCGAAATTAGTTCCAGCAAGTGATATATACTCTTATATGGAGATCAAGTGGTCAATGAAAATTATAAATAGCACTGAACCCCTGGAGAGTGATGATAAACACGCTGTATCCCGCACATAGCAGAGTAGGCAGAGAGAACCTGGGAACCTAATGTTAAGACACTCCGTTCCCATTAAGACACTTCAGTTCCCTACTTTCCGCCGAACCCGCTAGATACTGCGAACATGCAATACTTCTTTCTTTCTTCCGCCGCTCCGAAATATGAGTGGCGAACCTCAACGCCGCGCTTTGCCTCGGCGCCAGTGTGAAGAAATGAAAATACTAAATATTTCAAATATTTAAATTTTTCCTCGTGTGGGAATCGACCCCACAACTTCTTCCCTTTACAATTACACACTTGTGCCTCTGCGCCACGACTGGCCTCTATAATTAGATAATACGCCTTAAAAGTTAAATATTATTTGCGGGTAATTTAACACTAATATATAAATGTTTATGTGACTTTATTTTATAATACCAAACTTGACAAATTGTATTATCCTAACAAATTATATACACACATGCGGATGAGATACCGAGGAACAGAAAGTTTAAAATCCGTTTTGAAATGATTTTGTAGTTTTAGATTTCTTCCACGGCTCTTTGCGGAGCATATCATAACATTTTAAATGTCTTTACGTCGTGCCCCCGACTTACGTTAACGATTACTAGACGAGGCTGTAATTGACCATTTAATGTGTGCACCGTATCGTCTTTATATAAATTTATAGAACTGTGTTTAAAATTATTATATTTTAAATATTCATTTATGTTCTGTTTTTATAAGTAGATAGCAGTAGCCCTATTCATACATTTTCTTTATATTTCTATATACACATATATACATAATATTTTAAACATATTTACCGTCATTTAGTATGTGATGTAGTAAGTACAAATTCTAAAGAATCGAGTACGACAATTTATCACTCGCTTAAAACTGAGGTAGACCGCACATTGCTCGGGGAATTGTGACGGAATACGGTATCTGCCCACATCGTTACTTTCATACATTTTCTACTACACTTTCGACAATTTCCTTGTAGAGAATTTGAATGGAACAAATTATTATTGTTCTTTTATAATGTTGATCTAAAAAAAATCAGCTTCACGCTACATCCCGCACATAGCAGAGTAGGCAGAGGGAATCTCGTGTAAAGACACTCAGTTCTACATTTTCCGCCGAATTTTCGAGGCATTGCTTGCTGAGTGGCGGAACTCAACGCCGCCCTTTGCCTCGACACGAGAGCGAAGATGTAGAAATATAGATTTAAATAAATATTTCATTTCCTCGGGTGGAGATCGAACCCACAACAGACGCGTTACACTCACATCCTTGTCCCCTAGGCCACGACGACTTCAGTGTTTATCTAAATGAAACAAATAATAAAAAAAAACCTCTTTAATTATGCGTGGTTCCTGGTAAAGATTTTATTGATTGAAGAATTACTTATAGGTCCCGACTGTTAATCCTAATAAACTATTGGGCTTATTTATTTTCTTTTTAGTTTTATGCAGTCGGGATTTTTGTTTTTACAATTTTTTTTTTATTTTTCACTTTTTTGTTAGGATTCATTATGGTAATAATAATCATAATATACCTTTTTGAAACCCTGAAATTGAGCTCTTGAATTTGATACCCATATTGTAGTATTCGAAACAAAAAAAAATTTTTTTACTAAGTCCAATGGCGTCCCACAGCCGCCATGATTGTTTTTTTACTAACGTCACCTATCTAAGAACACTTGCTGTTAATACGAATTTAACGATACCTCAATTATGTAAATCCGTTCAGCGGTTCTGGAGATATAGATAGGAATAAAGAATATTACATACATGCAAGATACGCGCGAAAAACATAACCCTTCCTTAGCAGTCGGGAAAAAAAAAACATAACCCTTCCTTAGCAGTCGGGAAAAAATCACACGTTCCCTTTAATATTTTTGATTAATTAATTGTGTCCTCGTTTACTGTTTGGGTATTATAGCATAATAGACTTAAATTAATGTTATAAATCCTATATATACTGTACTAGACCTATATGTATAAGTCAATCTCCAAGTCTCAGAAAATGTAAAGAAAATAAGCAATCGTTTGCATACTATGCATTTCCTTCACAAACTTCTAAATTCTCTTGGAGTATAAATTTTCATCTGCTATAAATACTCCTTATCAGTTTTCACAGTACATAGGTTAAACAATTTTCTTGATTCAATGATTAATTAATTATATTATATTATATAAATATTTTAGCAAGAAAAACGTATGCAAGTATTTAAAATAGCTTAGGATTGTAAAGCAAATCTCGACTTTAAGCGAGATGGATCCCCCGTCGTGTGTCAAGCAACATTTATTTTACCGTGTGCTATTGTGGCCAACACTATTTTTTGTGAAGATAGGCTACATAACTTTTGAATAAAGATGTGACTAGGTAGTGGATATGAATGTATGAACCAACATTTGTCAAAACAATAGTCCTCATTATCTGGTAAATAATAACAGTTAAAAGAAGATAAAACTATTTGTTTACATTTAGTTTTAATATTTTTGTTTTTGTTGATTTTTTTCCAAAATTGAAACCAATTGTTATACAATTTATATAAGATCACCTCTGGGGTGATTCCTAAAAGGAATTATCAAAATCGAATTACTTATTATTAAAAAGTAATCTAAGTTTGCGTTTTTAAGTTTAAATACCTCTGGATCTTTCATTTATTAGCATATACGGTCTTATTTGATTTATTGCAGGTATACATATCGTTGCATGCGTATTCCCAAGCTTGGTTACTACCAAGCACACACACGCAAGCAACGTTCGCCGATGACGGAATGTTACTGGATATGGGTAAGCTGGCTACAGCTGCTCTCGCTGATATCTATGGAACGAAATACCAGGCAATATATTTTATTATTATTTAATATTTACAATTTAGACATTTATTAGTGTATAATTCTTATATTTATGTTTATACTGTATAATTCTATTTCGTCTTATAAAATTCGCTTACTTTATCATTTATATTGATCATGAATCAAATCTATATATATAAAAGGACTTGTGCTGACTGACTGAGGTAAGACGCACGCAGAGCCGTAACCGCTGATGGTAGAAACGTGAAATTTGGGCAGATGTTTATTTTCATATTCTGGACATCCACTAAGAAGGGAATTTGAAAAATTTTTACCCTAAAGGGATGAAATAGGGGTTGAAAGTTTGTATGGATTTTTTTTTAAATTGGCACCGATTCTTATAAAATTTTAAATCCAGACTCTTAAAAATATTTCATTGAACACGTGTTTCATGGTTTTCAAGAATTCACCCCCTAAGGGTTCAAATAAGGGGTTGAAAGTTCATATGGAAAAATCTTTACATCGCCACCGATTTTTATAAAAAATTAAATTCAGACTGTTAAAAATATTTTATTGAACACGTGTTTTGTGGTTTTTTTAGAATTCACTCCTAATAAGCGGGCGAAGCCGCGCGCGCCCTCTAGTTTATTATAAAAGTATTATAAGAAAAAAAAATATTAAAGAAAAATTATGTATCGCAATAGAAAAAGCCGGAACCCTTATTACCACTGTGGTATGCGTCTGTCAAGAAACTTTTTTCTCATGAATGTGTCAAATATCTAGGTATACAATTTTTTGGAGCACAGAATAAAGCTTCTAAGTCTCATCGCAATCAAAAGATACGGGCGTTTATTTTCTATCTTTGGCGCATATTATATGGAATTTGTCGTGACAAATGTAACCTATACTCCTATAGCCTATAGGTAACTTTCCTTTCCCTTCATCTAGAACTATTCAATTTGGCAAGAAGCGAGAATTTATGATAAATAAACAAAAATATTCGTAAGCTAATAATTATGGTATATTACAAAAAAACCATTACAAATTTATTTTCGTACTTAAAATGAATGCGTGTTATTCTATAATCATAAAACCCTTTCTTTTTGTTTCAGGTTGGTACAGCCGCAGACATTCGGCAACCAGCTTCAGGAATGTCTCACGACTGGGCGAAAGCTCGTGCCGGCATAAAGTTCTCTTACCACGTTGATTTACGTGGTTCTCTAGGACCTTACGGTTTTCTATTGCCAGGATCACAGATAGTGCCCACAGCTCGTGAGACTTGGCAGGCAGTTAAAGCAATTATAGACAATATTTCGCCTTGATCGGAATATAATAAATTGGGAGTCGGGACTTTAATTCCTATTTATAGTTCCAAAAATTTACTTACTTAAGATAGTTTTTTAGAGTGTTCCTATTAAAAGAAATCAAATTTATGAACTGTTCGGGCCCATTCTTTTAAGTTAAGTGATAATTTAATATAATATAAGACTATGTGAAGTTTTAGATTGCTCGTTACGAGGTTAACAAATTATTAATAAATGGTTTAGAAGTAGAAATTACATTTTGTTTTATGTACCCTTTTTTTATGTATTTTTGTTAGCTTTTAGCTTACGGTTATTATTTATTATATTTAGGTAAGTACTTAATTAAAAAAAAAGACGCATACAATTATTGTTCAACATGGGATGGCGTAGTGTCCAATCACCAAGAATATCTGAAGAAAATACTGCGCTCTTAACCCAATAATTAACAGTATTCTTCAGATGTTGGTCGAGTATTGTACCGTTATTCACAAAATTATTTGCCATTCAACCATTCATCAACTTGACATATTAGACTACACTTGGCATATTTAGAAGTTCACCTGTTATTATTATTTTTATTTAATTCAATTCAATTTCAATTCTCATTTATCACTGCATCATTCAACTATGCTTAGCTCAAAGTTTTATTTGTAAAAAAATGATAAAAAAAATTGTTTTTAAAATTGTTACCCAAAAAACAAAAAACTACAACATTCAGCCGGTTTCGAATTACATGATTAAATGGGCCATACCTACGTCAGAGAATATAAAAAACCCCAATAATCTTTATAAAAACACTGCAAGCAATTCGAGCATTTTATTGAGCACAACATATCTAATATTTAGATAATTTGTTTTAAGTGGTCCACATCTAGAAAAGTGTAAAATTTCTGATTTGGAAATCATTTCCTCAATCATCATAATCATTTAGTATGTTTATATACGTGACTTACCTAATAACGCCCAATATTAATACGCCCAATATTATATATCTATCCAATCTCTAGATTGGATAGATATATGAAACAATCTAAGATTGACGTTGGAGATAGGTTATTAATATTGGGCGTAGGAGAACTTAAAAGAGATAGGTACTCTCTTTTAGAACAACTGCAATTGCTGTGACTCATTTTTAATAACTTAGTAAAACGATAAGTCGAACAGATTGCTTTGACATTAATAAGTGACAAAGCCCACATTTTTTCTACTTTTGGCCACCATGAGCGCTGCGAGCGTTTATAATACTGACACCTAGTACTACGCACCCTGCCAATAGAAGCCTCCTAATAATTATTATTTAATTCCCACGAATGGCAGTCGAACCCCCAACCGTCGCGTTTACAGCAGCACACTTATGCCCCTGCTCCACGGGGGCCTCTAATTTATAGTTATTGTTTGTTTATTAACATATTCTATGACATTAATTTCGTTTCGTTAAATTTAACTATCTAATAAAATCTTTACAGCCTGCAGCATGGGTCTGCTCACATTGTACCGGGGTAGTATCTCCCATAATTTCGCTCTTATAACTCTGTCAAACGCCTTTTCCAAGTCAACAAAAGCACAGAAAACTTTTTGGTTAACTGCCAAAAATGTTTACGTGATCATGCAGAGGGAAAAGATCTGATCCATTTACCTCTTCCACCCGCTACAGGTTAGCGAGCAACGTCTAGAAAAACTAGCTTCTCACCAGAAAAGCTTCGTGTTTTCCTTGTGTTGTTTATTAACCTTTCATCTCTTTCATTCTCTGCCTTTTCACGTTTCACCTTCATCAGTACTTTCATCTGGTGCTTTTGCAGCTTATACTCTATCGTTTCTATCTCTCTCATACTTTTATCTTTACCTAAGGTTTTATAATCCTGCCATGCCTTCTTTTTTCTTTCTACAGCATCTTGCACTTCATCATCCCACCATTCGTCTCCGCTTCTTGCTAAAGCCTCTTTTTCCTTTACCACATACACTTATCACTGCTTCCTTCATACAATCCCTAAGGTTCTGCCAGCATACTTCAACATTTCCATTTCAAAATTCAGTCTTGTCTAGCTTTTTGGAAACTCTTTCTTGATATTCCTCTCTAGTCGGTAATTCGACTATAAGTTTGGACACCTTGTGTAGTTGCGCCAACCTGCGAACAGACCTCTTATTCTAGCAACGATTAGATAGCGGTCTGTTCCCAGATCAAAACCCCTAAACACTCGTGTGTCCATGACTTGGCTTCGAATACGCTGATCCACTAGGAATAATAATTTAGATATATTTTATACTTACATGAGTTGAAATTGCTTATTTTTGTTCTACTAACTGACTTGTTCCCATATAGAATATGGGAAAAATAGTAATAATATTTATAACGTTTCCCTCACACTGAAATTGAATGCCATGGAAGTGATATAGCAAGAAGATTAAAAAGAATAGAATCCGAGAAAAAGTCACGAACAAAATTTAGGTACTACGTAAATTTTTAGTTATGACTAGTTTAAATATTAAAAATTCATCACAGGCCTATCCGTGAGTTAACCTATTAGAAATATGTTTAAGATTCAGGACTACTGCCTGAAATCAGACCCATTTATCTACTCTAAAAGCTTAATCACTGTTTTCAACCAGCGCCATTGCCATCTTTTACCATTTTGGTGGCAATGAAGTCGCAATCAGTGATGTTTTTACATAAAACACGGCGGAATTTTATCAAAAACTCATGTAAAATACATGAAATGTGCTGCTTACAGATATTGTTCAAAATATAAGTTGCCGAAACATTTTTAATCTAAATGTAGTAAATAAAAATATCAATGACGATCGAAGTGCTAAAATTAGGAGAATGCAATTTAAGACTTATTTCTGAATTGTTAAAGCTTCCGTGACGGCTGTTGCGCCGTCAGAGAATAAAGATCTGCATGCTCACATTATTATAACCCAAAATAAATAGTATGTTAGATAACGTTTTTTCGTGGCAATATTTAGAACAAAAGCTCGAGCAATCGATAACCTTATTTTTATAAACTTTTTTTGCGATCGATGTTTGTATAGCTACACCTAAATTATAGCCCCATTTTATTATTACAAACTTTAAATATGAACTTATCTCATTGAAAGTAGAAAAAAAATGTAATATAGTTCAATTACGAATATTTTCGGAAAAAAAATAGCTAAGAATACACCAAATCTCCACGTAAAATATTAAATTTTTTTAAAGTTTTTCCTTTAAACATATTTTTGTATACACTAAATCATTAAACTTTTTTAGACTACTTGTTTATTATTTAGTTAAGTATTTAATATAATATTCATCATTCATTCAACTGTTAATGAGTAAATTACAACAACTTTTTTGGAGAACTGCCATAAAGATATTGCTAGTGCGGATGGAGCTTGATATGATTATTATGGTTCTTTTTGACATGCTTCCTGATGACATTTTTGAGTTTTGACTTTGACACTGTATTAATGCCTTAATTTAGTAGCTTGTTGACAAACAAATCAAGCGTCTATTTTTAATAAATACTTTAATTTTATAGAAATTACAAACTTATTTTAAAATGGATAATGAAGTGTGCAAGCTACCTACTAAAAATATAATCGATCCAATGGGATTTGATGTTACAATAAGTGCTTTATTGATTGGCTTAGGCGCTGAAAAATATATTGAAATTTTTAGGTTATTAAGATATTAAGATGATATTCATAAAGAATATTTTTAAGTTACATAATTAATTAATGCTATTATGTTTCTATTTACAGAAAACATAACATTGGGCAACTTACTTTGATGGAGTTATCAGATGAAGATTTAGATAAATTAGGCGTCGATGATTGTGAAATAAGAGTACGATTAATAGAAGAAGTCAAAAATTTACCAATTTATGACGAAAAACAACCGTATTAATCACATTTTGAAAACTGTTTATTTTAATAGAATGGTTTTGTTTATATGACGTCATTGTGACACAGTTGAGCAGAATGGAGTTGTATTTAAAATTATTTTCATTTCCCTGATGAGACAAAACTGAATATTGAGTTTCATCTCTTAACTCATAATTTATAAAAAGAAAATAAAATACAAAAAAGAGTCAATACTGCAATTTCTCTTACTACAGAAAAAATATAATGCTGATTTGCCAAAAAAAGTATAATCATATTTATTTATTTTTGCAGAGCTCATGCATCTAATTTAGATCTCATGGAAATTATAGATATTTTAGAGGAAAATGCACAACATGTATATAGAATTTATTTAAGTATGATGACAAACTCTCTAGCCCTTAAAAAGAAAAAAATTGAGGATTGCTTAATATATAAAGATAAATATGCCTCAAACATTGCTATTGCCACACTGAGTAATATGACAAACATTTTAAATTCAATGGATATAGCATTACATACTCAAGTAAAGGTGAGTTAAAGGGAAAAGAATGAATATTGTTTTTGTTAATTTTATAATTAATAAATAGTACACATGAAAAAAATATTAAAGAAATTTAGTTACTACTATTTGAAGTGAAGTTTTTTTAATGTAATTGGGATAGTTTAGTGTTTAATCCTCATCTATTTCTAAAACAATCCTTACTAATCTACACATGTTTAGTATTGCTGCTCTCTGTAATTGGTAACAACCCACAGGTACAATAAAATCCAGTTCCGACCTGAGCAAGTAGCACATATACATAATAATAATAAAGATTACCAAAAAGCCTTCGACTCAGTACCTCATTGGTTCAGTCTCAGTCCCCTTTGGTTTTGCCTTATGTTAAACCCATTTCCATATATGTTGCCCAACCTCCACCCCTCCCTGGCATATGACAGCAGCACTTAAAGAGAAACTACCCCAGGAGGGTACCAGCATCTCCGATGTTGAAGAATCCCTGCGTCTAGTCTAATAAATAATTTTAAAGTAAAATACTTATATTTTTGCCTATTTGTTACAGGTATCAAGCAACTCAAAAAACAGAAAAATTAAAAAAATATTAATTGGGTCACTAGGTAGTGCACTTGCAACTGTAATAGCAATTTTATTTGTTCGTTCTTTAAAAAATCTTGAATAAAAAATGTGAAATCTATTGTTAAATATTTCACTACTAAACCCCAAATCTTCTTAGAATTATTATTTTAGAATAGTAATGGTGCTAAAACCTACATCTCTTGGAAACCATCAAAGCTCTCTGGCCACTAAGTCATATATTCTTATAAAGCTACGTCGAAATTCTTGTGTTAGTCACAATTTAGGTATATTGTTGTTGTAGGCTTAGTGATCAGAAACTTGAACAACATCCAAAAGGTGTGAGTTTAAGTCCCGCTACATTGAATTTGTTAGATTTCCTATAAGTATTTTAATACGTATGGTATGAATATACTACGACAAAAATTCCGACATAAAGATCAGTTATTAAAGTAGTGTTGTATGCACGTTTTTTGATTATTTAGAGATATTTTCTAGGGTGAGCTTGGACTTTACCTATGAGCAGATATGTTCGTGTAAATGTTTATTTTAATTTTTTCGGAGCAAACTTTATGTAAGTAAAATTTCTGGGATGGCCCACGCCCCAATCGGCTAATCCTACACCCATGTGGCCAAATAGCGGTACTTAACACGCAATGCCTGTATAAATCGGCGGAAATTGGCAAGCGGAATCTTAATACTAGGCTCCCTCTGCCACATACAAGTAAAGCGAAAAGCTGGAAAAAAAACTCGTGTAATATATATTATATGTACCAAACCATACTTGAACAATCCAATGATGCTTTCTAAATATGGCATATTGCTTCACAATTAGTAAAGAATTCTTAGAGATAATGATAATCTAGATTTTTTTTAATAAAATTAATTTTATTTGATTTGTTTCGGTGTATTTAGAATAAGAAATTATATATTCACATACAAAATAGGGCATAATTGTGGGGCTTTCATATAAGTGATTATGTGATCGCATTTGTGGATATGTAATTATAAGTGTGGCTGTAAGATCCCAGACATTTGGGTACCACATGATCTAACTGAGAGAAACCTAATACAACGTGTTTCCATTTGCGATTCTTTGTTGAAACGTAACAATTCCGAACCATTTCTTAAACAGTTGATTACGGGTGATGAAAAATGAGTGACTTATGATAAGAATGAAAAAGCGAAAAAGATCATGGTCGAATCATGGACAAACCCCACAGACTGTGGCAAAACCCGGCCTGGCTCTGAACAAAGTTATGCTATGTTTATCGTGGGATTGGAAAGGAGTCGTCCACTATGAGCTTTTGCCACCGGGTAAAACTATCGATTCCAACCTCTACTGTCAGCAACTGATGAGGTTAAAAAAAGCTATTGAGAAAAACCGGCCGAAGCTGGTGAATAGGAAGGGCGTAGTGTTTCATCACGACAACGCCAGACCGCACTCATCTATAGCCACGCAGCAAAAATAGAGAGAGTTTGGCTGGGATGTGTTGATGCATCCTCCGTATAGCCCTGTCTATTATATAAGGTAAAATATTTATTAGTGAGTAATACAAATTTAACTAGGCTATTTTTTAACAACAGGCACCAACAGAACAGGGAATTTCCCGTTTTATTCACTTAGTGTAAGTTCTATAACAGATTTTTTTGTTATACTTCTAACTTAGTGTAAGTTCTATAACAGATTTTTTTGTTATACATATTTACTTGATTATATAATTTATTGCCTTTAGTGGAAATGGAGGCTCCTTGATACAACAAGCTGTGATCAAACAGCCACATAGTCCACGGTTGTTTGCTGTTTCTATGGTATGGTTCTTTAATTATGGCGTTCCGAGCGTGCCAGTTGAACACATATCACTTCGCCAATGTCACGTTGTGTGGAGAAAACACAAAGGACATTGTACGGTAAAATTGTACGGTATAGGAGAATGCATGTTAAAAAAAAAGATCCAGTTAAAAATTGCCTTCACCTATAAAAAAAATAAAATTAATATATACATTATATACATAACACAGAGGGTTAGTAATAAGAAATATAATACAAAGATGTTAGCTTACAATTTAATTTTGTTATATCTAATATATTTACATAAGAATTTACATAGAGGACTAAACACAAACATTAACAAACATTGAACGTTAAGGGGGCGGGGAACTTTATGAGGAAGGACATCGTATAAGGGACGGAAAGTATTTGCTGTTTCTAAGTATTATTAGAAAGTAATATATTGTTTTTAACAATAAGTAAATTACCTTTAAAAATAACTTACCGATATTTTTCAAAACTTGTAACGTGACTTATAATGTTACGTATCTTGTAATACAATTATTTTGTAACACATTATTTATAACTTTATAAGTATAATTTGCTTCGTAGTTACTCCACTGTAAACTGTTGTACCATAAATTATTTTTAAAAATAATGTGGTCAAAGTTAATCATTTCTTGTTTCTTACAAACCTTTTTATACATTAAAATAAAGTTATAAAAAAATTACAACAAGTATTTAACAAAAGATTGGGCCTGAAATTTAGCCAGAATAAAAATAATTGCGAAATTGAGGGTCCGAATTTCCTATGATAAGCCATTGAACAGGTAACCCAGCAGCCCAGCATCCAGCAACAAAAAAAGATTTGGATTAAAATCCATTGGCCAGTTTCAGAGATTAGTGCTGAGAGATAGATAAAAATAAAAAAAAATATAGACTCATCATTTGCAGGTGTTTTTAAGGTACCTTGTATATCTACAGAAATATTCTGTTAGTAGAAATTTGATCACATTTCCACGTAGCCTTAGTGACATTACCTGTGGACTGCAAGATATCATTAACAGTGTTAAGGTCGCAGTCGCATTTGCATATTGCTATTGTGTGACTAGTCTCCATACTTTTTTTATTATTTGTTAATATAAATATGTGTATGCGAAATTTAATATAAATATTTATCTATTTCTATCTACGCATAAGTACCTACTTACTGTACGGCAAATATTGGCTTTTAATGCCTACAAATTGGAGAGTAAAGGAAAAATTTTTTATACCTAAGTACTGTTTTCGATTATATCAAGTGCCTATTTGTTGTGTGAAAGAGGAAGTGGTCTCTCAGGGGGATAAATAAATAAGCCGAAAGTGCTAAGTGACTCAAAACAGCCGCACAACAACTAAATCCAGTTGATGTGACCTAAATCGCAATTGCTTCGACCTCATCAATTAAAAAGTGTAAAAATGACGAAGCGGGCAGTGGCAGTGTTCGAGCGGGTCGGCGCGGGCGTGACGTCACGGCCGGGCTCCGGAAGTGACCCGGAGGCGCTCGCCGGTAGATGGATGCGGTGCTGGCTCCCTGGACCGACGACGTCGTTTATTGCAACCAAACGCGCCAATTGAAGCGCGTGTCCGCTGCTCGCCCACTCGAGCGTTGCTCGCGCCGTAACTCGAGTTCGACTTGTGATATGTACGAATTTGCGCATTCACAAACTAATATATAAAATTAAATATTTATAATTTGTTATTGTGTTAATTGTGTAAAATGAAAAGTTCGCTTTTGGGCGTTATTGCGATATTGATATTGAAAAACTCTAAAGCGCAGGATGTTATTACAGGTAAGTAGGCAATGATGGTTTTTTTATATTGTAATTCTCGTATATTGCCTTATTGTTTTTTAAATCACCTAAACAAGTAACAAAAAATCAAATTTGAAAATTGGAACAGTGATCTTTAAGTAGGTACATCCTGATATGGACAAAAATATTCTGACTTGGTATGACTGTAAACTCCAAATATTAATTTAACACACAATATAGCTATATCATATAAAATACATATATTAAATTGAAGCATCTCTTAAAAAAAAAATAATCACAGTTTATAGTTTTACATAATAGACAGTTCAGTCCATATTTTATCAGTACTCTCTCACTACTCTACATTTTACGTAAACAGGTATATCGTTAATAAAGATATATTATAAAAATAATTTATTCCAAATATGTTCAACCGTTTCTAGTTTTCAGTGGCTTTTATTTTGATTTTTTAAAACTATAAATATTTATCATATAATCACGAAATTTTCAACATGTAAAATAGTTATCCTCAATTTACATATCATTATATTGTTTACACTAACAAAACCATACTTCAGTGGAAGGAGTCGTAGGGAACACAGCGGAATTGCCTTGCATCGTCGTTGCTGAGAAAGCTGATGACAAACTGAATATCTTAGCGTGGTACAGAAATGGATCGACAACTGCCTTTTATAGGTGATTATTTTTACTATCATATTTATTATTTAAATAGCCGTTTAGACAATATATAAAATATCTACTATCTAAAAAAATATATTTCACAAATCAATAAAATTATTTTCTACTTTTTGGCTTTTAGTTAGTAGTAATATATAGAACAACATTTAGTTTAGTACCCATCGTAACCAATTGGAAAATGATTTGTGACCTTAAACGCATGGCGGACCCTACTACTAACCCACTGACATTGTAATTATATCTGTTGCCTCATTCATTGATGAATACTAATATAGATATTTAAAATTTAAAATATACCTTCAAAAAATTAACTATAATATGAATACAGGAGTAATTTTATTTAATGATGAATCAACCTGTGAGCCACAAGCGACACTTACTGATTAATTTAGTTTTATAATATTTCAATTATCTAAACATTAAAAATACATAGCAAAACTATATACATACTTGTACTAGCAGTCGGGACCAACGCGGAGAAGGGAGTGTGATGTCTTCAAACAAAAGGTACAGGCTGGTGTCTCAGAGCGACGGAGTAGACAGGCTCCAAGTGCTGAACGTACGTCCCGCTGACGCCGGCCTGTACCTCTGTCACGCAGACTTCGTCAGCAGCCCCACACGCAAGACATACACACAGTTAATTGTTATTGGCAAGTTTAAAATCATTTCATTTTTCTATTACTGCTATAGTCATGGTATTGTTTTTAATTGGGAACAATTTAAAAATAAAACCCCCGATACAAATTTAATTACCTCATTTTGGCAAAGTGCTTGTAGCTCTTAAACTAAATACTCCGATTTTTATAAAATATAGGTTAGATTGAACCACCGCGATAGACTAGGCTTTCGATTAAAAAAAAAACACACTGAAATCAGTTCATTAATTCAGGAGTTAAGGTGCAACAGACAAAAACAGTAAAAATTACGTATAATTTGATATAAATAAGTAATTATAGTACTTTACTGGCATAATTTTTGTAGAACTTTTTAAGCACGACAGGTGGTTGACAGAAGTGGCTAGGGTCGTAAAGTCCGCGAAAACAAAAATTCCGTTCTTTTAATATAAATCTGAATTGATTTTATTTGCATTTCTCATTTAATTTTACGATTGTATTTCTTTTAGAAAAGGAAGGTTATAAAAGTAGACATATTGATACAAAAGATAACAATATACACGGATACATGAGTAGAGTAACATTGACTGTCAGCTGAGAAGCCTGTAAGCCGATCTTAGAAACTAGGACTAGTACACGTGCATACATTAATAAGTTACAATTTAAAGATTCTTATTCACAGAAAAACCTCAAGAATATACATATTATTTTGTAAGACGACATAATCACAGACACCAAATACAGACCTAACTGAAGGCGGTCGTGGCACAGGTGCACGAGCGTATGACTGTCAAAGCGACTGTTGTGGTTTAGATTACCATTCGTGGGAATATTTTATATTTTTAATATTTCCATTTCCTCGTTCCGGTAACAAGGCAAAGCGTGGAGTCATGTATAATGATATAATGATATGACTTACAAACTAATCCCTAGGTAATTAGATTTTTTTCGCATACTCGATTCGGGAGACCATGATATTTTGTAAAGATTTTTAAAATTAAAGAGAATATAAAAAAGATGATTAATAACCTTACACTCTTTGGTTTATGGTTAGATGGATGGTTTACACTAGGTTCTGCTGGCTCGAAATCGAATCCATAAGCGCCGGGTTACAGTCAAACGTTGTACCGTTTTGCCACAACAGCCTCTGAATATCTGAATAGTTCAGAATCTGAACTATCAAATAGTAAAAACGAATAGAAATATTTTGCTTCTAGCTTTAATATTATTAAACATGCGATATTGATTAGGTACACTGGCAGAAAGTTCTATATTTATTGTACAGGTAGATTTCCTACTGTTTGTCAAATTGTAATATAATAATATGATGATCAGAAAGTTGAATACCACGATTTGGTAAACGTCTGCAAAATAATTTTAAGCTACATAATAGATATGATAGCTTTATTTCTTTTTAGGGTTCCATAACTTTTAAGGAATAAAGGACTCCTTATAAGATCACTTTGTTGTCCGTCCATCTGTCTATCTGTCTGTCAAGAATTCAAGAAATTCAAACCATATACTCAAATCTATGGCCCCATGATTTCCTAAAAAATATATTTCCACATTTACTTAAAAAAAGATATGGTTTTTGTATCGTAAAAAACACGTTGACGTTATGAAGGGAATTAAAATTAATAGGAAACTTCCGGTTGACCTAAAATTATGAAATTTGGCAGCTAGCATCTACAGGTAGTACTAATTTAGAAAAAAAGGAAAGGAGCGAAGAAAATTATACATTAATACTTAAAAGGGGGCAAAATTTGGTATTAAAGCCGCTAGTTCAAGTGAAGTATGAGATGAAAGGGCTCTGGCTAAGCTAAGCTTGAATTTCTGAAGAAGCTCGAGACCTCCAATTTTTGTACGTAACCCTCGGTGTGCGAGCCCGACTCGCGCTTGCCCGGTTTTTTTGTATCACAATGAAAGTAAACGGTTATCTGAAAGCTGGATTGCAAATATTTATCTTTGTAGTGAAATAGCGCGCTCCGGCTTCTATTAATTGGTCCGCGGGTTAATGAGGAAGCTGACAGCGCCGGAACAATTCACTCCATTTATCAACAATTACGTATTGTAAACATTACATAATAACTATATTTAAATTTTCTTCAATTATAATCAGCTTCACGCTGTATCCCGTACACAGCACGGTAGGCAGACGGAACCTAGTGTTAAGACACTCCGTTCCCCACTTTCTGCCGAATTCTGGAGGCATTGCGTGTTGAGTGGCGGAACCTCGACACTAGAGCGAAGAAATGGAAATATAATTTTTAAGTAAATATTTCATATCCTCGCGTAGGGATCGAACCCACAACCAGTCGGTTTTACAATCACACCTCGTGCCGCCGCGCCACGACTGGCCTCGACTCAATTATAATGTTGTTGTAAAATTTAATATTATTAAGAAATTTTATATTGGTAAAAAAATTATGCACTTTTTTATGTAGGTACTATTACCAATTATTGTACCAACTGCTAAATAGCGTTAGTTATTGTTGTCTAGCCCAGTTTGACTTCTTCGTCCAGTTAATATCGTATAAGTTTTAAGTAAACTTTGAACTATATATTTTTAATGGTTATTGTAGTATGTTAAATACAATACCATCCACTTGACTTACGTTTTTATTTCTTATTCTTTTCTAAATACGTAGGCAAGAACTTATAGATTCCTATTTAAAGTATAAGATCAAATCTTATAATCTCTTAGTATGTCTGATCAGACAAAGCAAGGTTCTGAAACCCAAAATGTGGAAGGGAATGGTGGTTCGACAATATTTTTTTTTTTTACTTTCCAAATATTACCAAAATGTATTTGTAGAGAAAATTAAAATGTTTCTTTGAACCGATATAATATATTGATTTCCCTTTTTTATTTTATACAGAACCCCCGCAAAGGTTATGGGTCGTACATGAGAATGGAACCCGAATTGCGATGGCTAGTATTGGTTCTAACACTAGCAAAAACATCGGCCCTTACTATGTAGGAGATACGATTCATCTCGTGTGTGTCGCTTACGAAGGTAACATTATAATTTTCATTTACCATATTTTTTTTAACTTCAGAGTAGGCAGAAAGAAACTGAATGTTAAGACTCTCCGTTTCTCACTTTCCGCCGAATTTTTCGAGGCATTGCATGTTGAGCCGTTTATACATGTGTCAACATACCATGTCAACTCAGCAGGCTTTTGCCTTGGTGCCAAAGCGAAGAAATGAAAATATTAATAAATAATAATTAATTCCTTCGAGGATCGAACTCACAACCATCGCGTTACAGTCATATCCTTGTGCACCTGCGCCACGACCGCCTCTTTACCATAATATTTTAGTAATATAAAAAAAATAGTTTTAGTACAATATTGATTTTAAGAACGCTGTTGAAAAAATTACAAAAAAATTGTTGCACTAGTTAGATTGGTTTTTTTGTAAAATCATAAGTGGAAACCGTTTAGATTGTTTATATCTTTCTTTTTATATAAATAGGCACTAAATACGATGGAAAGGGCATCACGCTGTTATTACTGCTGCATTTTTATAATATGAAAACGATAAAATTGATCATTGGAATGCAAAAATCTCAGTTACAAAAGTTCATAGCGCACTAAAAATATTTTATAATGTAAATTTTCTATAATATAATAGGTAAACCTAAGCCAACGCTGTCCTGGTGGACGGAGCAACGATTCCTCAAGAACACTAACACGCCGCTGTCGGAGCAACGTGTACGCAGTGATCTTATATACGGTCCGCTGGGCAGAGAGGACCACGGTCGAGTTTTCACGTGTTATGCTGAAAATAATGATAAAACGGAAAAACTTGCTATTGATGTCGTTATTGATATGTACTGTAAGTATAATATATTATTTGATGTTACTAAACTATAAAAACAGCTTCACGCTGTATCCCGCACACTGCAGGGTAGGCAGAGGGAACCCAGTGTTAAGACACTCCGTTCCCCACTTTCTGCCGAATTCTGTAGGCATTGCGTGTTGAGTGGCAGAACTCAACGCCGCGCTTAACCTCGATACCAGAGCGAAGAAAATGGAAATATAAATTTAAGTAAATATTTCATCTCCTCGAGTGGAGATCGAACCCACAACCAGTTGTTTTTACAGTCACACTTTTTGCCACTGCGCCACGACTGGCCTCATCTAATATTTGATGTAACTAAACTAAACTTTTCCATTGTTAAATATTATATAAACAACAGATCGTCGTGGGGCGGGAGGACATCGATATTAAACGATATGGTTGTGGGTTCGAACCCCACTTGAGATAAGGAAATAATCAATTACAATTCTTCGCTCTGGAGCGACAGTTTCGGCACTCGACACGCAATGTCTTCAAAAGCCGGGTGAAAAGTGGAGAAGAGAGTGGCTTGACTCTATGTTTTGACTATTCTGCTTTGCAAAAAATCGAACCTGAAAAAAAAAACCTATTTAATGCTCCAAATATATTTATGATACAATTAAAGAAGATTATTAAATCTCTACGTGAACGCATATGAAGTTATTTCTCATACATATCACATTTCAAAGTCACGATAATTATAACACTAGCTTACAATGTCCTTTAATATTAGGTATAGTTTAGTTACAGTTATATACTGCTCAAAACAAGAAAAGGATTCATCTGTGTATAATATTTTAATGTAATTTATTTTTTGGGAGCACACAAATGATAAAATTGAGTCCTTTTTGTCTTCTTTGGTGTCCTACCTAACATTGGAGATGTTATTTATATTTATATATATACTTGTTAAAATTTAAGAAATGTTTTATATACGTACCTACAAGTTGAATCAGCCAAAACTTCCTATTTGTCCGCTCTTCTGTGTTCGAATTAGGAATCATCGCGCTAAAATCTTTCAGGGACGCTTGATCTTCATTTTTCTTTTGGACTTTTGTAAGCCTGGGCCTTTGCAAAAAATACCAGGGGCTTTAACTAGATCAGAGTAGGTCATCTAATCTGTGCACCAAATTCCTTTTTTCTTTATAATCATAATCACTTAGATACTCTTTATAATTATGAGTTAATCACATTTCCAATAAGCAAAAACAATTCGAAAGATTTTTTCTAAATTAAATTAAATCAGTTTCATGCGGTATCCCGCATACAGCATACAGCAGGGCAGAGGGAATCTAATGTTAAGACACTCCGTTCCCCACTTTCCGCCGAGTTCTGTAGGTATTGCATGTTGGATAGCGGAAGTCAACGCCGCGCTTTGCCTCGACACCAGAGCGATAAAATGAAAATATAAATGTAAATAAATATTCCATTTCCTCGAGTGGGGATCAAACCCACAACTAGTCGATTTTACAGTCACAATTTGTGTCCTTGCGCCAAAAATATTAACTTTAGTTTCAACAATGTCTTGTCTCTTTGACTGCTGCCCTTAATACAGCGTAGGCTGTAAAAATAAATGTATACAATAGCTTCAAATTTTATACAAAAATTAATACATGTTGTAGAGTATAAGCTTTTTTGGTGTAGACGAACATGGCGAAGTAGAAGTAATTTTTATATTCAGTACCACCACAGCTGGTCTCGGTGCGGCCCGCGGGCGCCGCCGACTTGGCAGCCGGGAGGGTCCGCGCGGGGGAGCCCTTAGCGCTGCAGTGCCGAGTCATAGGAGCTCGCCCCCTACCCTCTGTCATTTGGCGGCTAGATGATTCACAATTAGTGAACTTGGAGCAGAATGTTACGGTAAATGTCAAACTTCTTTACAATTACTGTCTTTTAGTAAATTAAATCGAAATGAAATGAGATAAATATTAAGTCGTTTTTTAACAGATGCAAAAAAAGCTACCTACATCTATAAAATTTCGTATTTATTAAGCATCTACAGTTAATGTCCTTTAAATAAAGATTGTAAGTAATTCGGCGGAAAATGGGGAACTCTACCTACCCTGCTATATGCGGGATACAGCGTACAGCTGAAGAAAAAGAAAAGAAAAGTTAATCAATGTTTATCATTGTGTTAATATAATATGTTAAGCAAGTTTTCTTATATAGATAGATTCGTCTCAACGCCTGGTCGTAAGCGAGATCCAGCTCAGCATCACGCACGAGTACGACGAGTCGCAGCTCACGTGCTGCGCGCCGGCGCACCAGCCGCGCTCCGAACAGTTCATCTGCGCTACCAGCTTTCCTCTTACCGTTCTCTGTAAGTTTGTATTATAGTTGTGTGTGTACCTCAGCTTAAATTAATAAATTAAATGACTTTTACAATTTAAGTCATAGTGCAGGGGCACAAACTGTGGCTGAGAACGCGACAGGTTGTGGTTCAATTCCTACTAGAAGAAATGAAATATTTATTTCAATTAAAAATATATTTATTTCTTCGGCCTAGTGTCGAGGCAAAGCACGGCGATAAGTTCCACCACTCAACTCACATTGCCTCCAGAATTCGGCGAAAAATGGGAAACTGAGTGTCTTAACATTAGGTTCCCTCTACCTACCGTGCTGTGTGTTCGATACAGCGTGAAGCTGCAAAAAAAGAGTATTATATAATTTTTTATCTTCTCCAGATCCTCCAGTGTTACAAATCGACGTAGACGAGGAGCTTATTAACAACACTCTGTCCGTGATAAAGGGTTCAAACGTTTCGTTGAATTGCAGCTACCAAGCAAATCCTTCTATTTATCAACTTACTTGGTTCCATGAGGTGACTAGTCAACAATCATTAATTTATATATTTTTTTATATTATAGGTATGGTAGGTATTTATCCTAAGACTTAACAAATAATGTAGAAATCATTTATTTAATTTCTCAATTATCTGTTTCCATAATTGTGTAGTGCCGTAGACTACTATTGATCTTTTTCTTTTAATAGCATATAAAAATGGATAAATTGCAATTTTAAATTTTAATTTTCTTAGACGAGCGATACTGCTGTTGACTAAATTTATCTATAGATAGTTCTGATGTCATTCAAATAATGATAAAAAAATAACGGATATTATTAAAAAACCATAATGTTACAAATGATAAAGATTTATTTTATTCATAATGTTACAAGGTTTTTAGTAAAGACACGACTTTTACTGATTGGCTTGAGAAATATGCTAGGTACTTATTGTACAGGGTGTAAAAACTTTACAGTTTGATTAGTTGTATTTATTTAAATATAAATAAAAAACATATCTCGTTTTTAATAATAAAAACTATATACTTAATTTGTTTATTTAAGCCAAATACAGTAGGAAATACTAAATTATTGTATAAAAATAGATATAAGTCAAATATTTTATATATCTGTTTCACAATAAAACATATAATATTTTCTAAAGGCCTTCTACGTATTGAAACATAAGTATCGATATTTGAGCTTAGATATCTATCCATTTTTAATTTTCCGTTTTAAATTATAGGAAGATATGTTGTCTCACAGTGTATATGAGAAAGCTACAATACCAGTATTAACACTTCCGAATGTGAGTGAAGATAACGCAGGCGAATACGTTTGTGCTGCCACCAATGACGAAGGCTCTACCTACAGCGAACCCGTCATTATTGACGTCACATGTATGCTACTTTTGTTTTTTAGTTAGTAATGGCCTTTATTTTTATAAAGCTTGTGTTCATTTTATTAACTATTGGTTAACTCCTTAAAATGTAATAACGTACTAGATTGTTTAACATTACCCTACTCATTAGATTTTTTATCCTTATAATATGTATTCATGAACGCGTTGAGTTCCGCCACTCATCTTGCAAGGCCAGATTTCACTGGATAGTAAGGGAGTGTCTTAATAGGAACGAAGTATCTAAGCACTAAGTTCCCAGGTTCTCTTTGCCTAACCTTCTATGTACAGGATACAGCGTGACGCTATAAAAAAAATAAAAAAAAATATGTATGAACCTATTCGTTTGGCCAAAAGTAGGAATCTAATGACATCATTCCGTTCTTCATTCTTTTTTATTTCTTAAAATCAATTTAAGATTTTATGTCCAAGTATTAAGCGTAATAAAATCTTAGCATACTGTTTTAAACATTTAAAAAAATAAAATTTCAGACCCACCTATCTGTGAAGACGACAACGACGTAGTAGAATACGGTGTAGGGGACGACGAATGTGTCAATCTGACTTGTAAAATAAAAGGGAACCCAGAACCGACTACTTACTACTGGCTGTTAGAGAACATGGACGCAAAGCCACGGGAAAGCCAACCTGTCACTTTAGAGACAACGGAGCCTTTATTAATGTATAAACGACCTAACGGTACCACATGTGAGTAGTATTAAGAATATTTAGTTCTGTCCATCGTGAAAATGAAGAAGACGTGCTTAGCTGGTTTGGGCACGTCGTTCGAATGAGTAAAGAAAGAATCTCATCAAAAAAGATTTATGATGGAAAAGTGAGCGGTAAGAGAGGTAGGAGGAGACCTCGGTTGACCTTTGAAAACACAGTATTAAATATACTGGAGGAAGGTTACGTAAAAAGCATGAGGACTCCCTCGGAAGGCATGTATTAAGAGGTTGATCACAGTTGACGAGGCGAAAGAGGTATGTAGAATGTAGCGTTTGGCGCTCCGTTCTCTCTGATTACTCTCCTAGGGATACAGCTTGAAACTAAGTGAGAGGCCAGTCTGACTGTGACTATAAAAGCAGCTGGTTGAAGGTTCTATTTCAATTCCCCATTCGAGAAATGAAATATTTATTTAAATTTACATTTTCATTTCTTCTTTGGTATCCAAGCAAAGCGCGGCGTTGAGTTCTGCCGTTCAACACGCAATGTCTTCAAAATTTGGCGGAAAACAAGGAACGGAGTGTCTTAGCACTACTCTACCTCTGTCTGTCCTGCTGTATGCGGGATACACAGTGAAGCTGATAAAATAAATATATTTCGTAACAAGAACTTGAAACTTTGATTTGTTTGAAATAAACATTAATTGGCAATTGGCATAAGTAAATATAATTTTCTACATTGATATATTTGTTGTATTTTGCGGTTACAGCCAAAATTTCTTGTTGGGGAGTCAACGGAGTGGTTAGTAATGATCTGCAAGCCAGTAAGTGTAGGTTCATGGTTACGGACCAGACGGTGCCGTTCGCGCCTACCGACTGCCTCGCCGTCAAGACCACCGCCAAAGAGATTACGGTCACCTGCGATAAAAGTTACAGCGGCGGTTTGGAACAGGTGACTGTTAAAAATGGTTTTTAAAAAAAATATATATTTGAAAAAAAAAAACAAATATTTTAATTTTATAATATTGAAATCTAAATTGAGTCAATTTTTAAAAGTATTTTATATTGTAGGTATAAAATATTTAAAATCTTTTGTTTGTAATAAATATAATTTTGTTTGTAATGTTTGTTTTATACAATTAAAAAAATATATATACTTTTGTAGATATGTGGCGAGTGTGCGAATGAATTTCATTTACTTTTAACAATTTTTCTTTTGTTTTAGAAATTTAAATTTATGGTTATGTCTTTGGATACCGAAGATCAAATCGTGTCAATTATTAATATGGAACCCAAATTTATGATTGAAGAACCAAAGCAGAAAATTATAAATTTGTGATTCTCCGCGTTTAATGATAAAGGGGAGAGTGCAAGCGTTGAGATTGAAAAGGACAGTATTGTTGATGAAAGTGAAGGTATTATAAAAAAAAAGGCCAATAGTGGCGCAGCAGCACGAGGTGTGACTGTAAAACAGACTGGTTGTGGGTTCGATCCCCACTCGATGAAATATTTACATAAATGTATATTTCCATTTTTTCGCTCTGGTGTCGAAGTTAAGCGCGGCGTTGAGTTTCTGCCACTCAACCACGCAATGCCTCCAGAATTCGGCAGAAAGTGGGGAACGAAGTGTCTTAACACTAGGTTCCCTCTGCCTACCCTGCTGTGTGCGGGATACAGCGTGAAGCTTTTTGCTTTTTCCACTTTATGTAACTATCAACATCTTATAGATATATTTTCATTTATAATTAACTTAGTATTTGAAAGTTGAAATCCCTTTATAATTGGTATACTTAAATGGTATATTTAAGTATACAATTTATACCATTTAACTTGAAAAAAAAACCCTAGTTTTTTTTCTTCACGCTGTAGTATTAAGAAGTTAGAAGAAGGAACCTATTATTAAGAAGTTTTGTTACTAGAGCGAGGAAATAAAAATACTACATTTCCCCCGAGTTTCAATCGAACCCAGTGCCGTTTTTACAACTCAGACAGACCTTGTGCCGTTATCAAAAATTTTAGTTTACTTTTTACATTAAATTAATATTTCAAAAATCCATGTCATGTTACATTATAACTGTATTACAATTAGCAACGCGCGAGACGATCAGCGCGGTGACGAACATAACGACGCTGGCGCTGGCGCTGTGCGGCGGCGTGGCGCTGCTGGCGCTCACGGCGTGCGGCCTCGTGCTGTGCGCGCACGAGCGCGCCGCCCGCGACCCGCCGCGCGCGCCCGACCCGCCCCTGTGCGCCTACAACACCGATGGTACTCTCCACGGACAGTTGTTACCTTGTTTAATCACATCGCACGCTGTATAATCCCGTGTATAATAGGGTTTCGCAGAGGAAACCTAGTGTTAAGTCACTCTGTTCCTCATTTTCGAGGAATTGGGTGTTGAATGGCGAAACTCAACACTGCGTTTTGTCATATTACCAGAGCGAGTATATGTCTTTTCTCCGAATGGAAATCGTACTCACAAGCGTTACGTTTACAGTTATGACGCCGTGCGGCTTTATTACGATGACGCTGCAATTTTTTTGTTTTAATTGCAATATTGCCGACAAACATTGCAGACTATTCAAAAAATAGGATCTCCATAAATCCTATAAAAGATTTATTTACTTTTTACATAAACAATATTAAGTACAGGTAGAAGCAACGCGTACAATTGATTAGCATCGATCTTTTTATCCTATTTATATATCTAATATATTCTAAATACCCAAGCAATTCCAACCTAAACGTATAGAGTATAAAAAGAAAACAAACAGACCCTACACGATTGATTTTTCAAAGCCTGTTGTTAGAATCAAACTGCGAGACGTACCACGACAGCGACGAGGGCAGCGAGTGCAACGTGCGGCGCACGGGGTCGTTCCGGCGCGCGGTGGGCAAGGGCCCGCCCCGCCTACGACGTGACGCGCTACCAGCTCGTTCCACTCGCCGCACGCGCCGCGCCTCGCGCCTGCCGCCCACTCGCTGCAGAACATCCACCGCCGGCGCGACGCCGACCTGCTGTGCGACCACCTCGTGGTGCACCTGCCCACCGACGCCGACTACAATGTGCCTAAGCGGTATTACTCTTGTTGGCCTTTTAAAGCGCAGCTAAAACAGACACCTAATTAAATACTTTAGATAAAAGTATCAAATATTCACAATTTAAATACACATATAAAATATGCAAGAGCAGTGACGACAAATAAGTCCGTGGAGCATTAAAACAGGCAAAAAGGTAAAAACTGACATGCCACTTCCGAGACTATAAAGATTCAGATAGTTCTTATTCTTCAGATATAATAACTCCGTATCACTTTATATTATAAACATAATAAATTTACCAATATTATTAAAATAAAAAAATAATCAACTTTCACACTGTATCCCACAGGCAGCAGGATAGGCAGAGGGAACCTAGTGTCAAGACACTCCGTTTCCCACTTTCCGCCGAATTCTGGAGGCATGTAGGAGTATAAATGTGAATAAATATTTCATTACTCGATTGGTGTCGAACCCACAACCCAGTCGATTTAACAGTCACATTTTGTACCCCTGCACCACTACTCGCCTCGACCATCATTTTTTTAATATTAAAAAAACTTAACCTTTCAACTCCAATGTAAAATCAAAACTTTTTCAATTGAAGACTGATTATTTAGATATTTTTTCTGTATAAATACAAAAAACTTCAATAACATTGTTTAAATTAAAATAAATATATTTCGTTTATAAATTAACAAAATTATAATTAGGACACAATTTCTCTTCCTATAAACAAGTTTAACATTACTTATTTAGAAAACGTATAAAAATTAAATTATTCTAGATGACACATTCTACACGATGCCGCGCAAGGTGCGCCACAAGGCAGCCAGGAGATAAGCGACGAAACGTCAGAAATAACGCAGACTCGGACGGGTTCTCGTTGCCGCCGCCGCCCGACGAGTTCGGCACCTACCGCGCCGCCGCGCGCATACGGGACGTGCCCCAAAAGTGCACCCCCACCTACACCACCATCACCAGGCACAACTCCGTCAACAGAGACCCCATCAAGTACATGAACACCCGTGGGACTACCACTGTGGCCCACAATGCCCGGATGTCCACACACACCGCGTACACGTATCCAGATGACGACCAGGTAAACACGAATCCATTCGAAGATTCTTCGTAGTGCAATTTTATACTTAGGTACATTTAGTCAATTAATATTGTTTTTTTTTGTGTTCTAAAGGACTTACTATTATGGATTCGAAAGTAAATATACGTACATTTAAATGTCTATTTAGATCTCACTGTATAAAACACGAAGTAGCAAAATGAAACGACAAATTTCCTTTGAATGATAATTTATTTACAAAAATAGAAATCACAGTGGACCTATGACTGGCAGAATCACTTTAATATTTTTTTATTTGTAGAAGCACGATTAGAAATAAGTAATTTAAGTAGCTTATAATATCGCATCGAATGTATATAGCACTTACATGATTAAATATTAAGTAATTTTAATTTGTCAGTCACTGCCATCCTATAGATAAAACGAAATGATACAATATTTAATTTTTAGTTTATTATTCTACAATATTTGATGTAACAAAATATGAACTTTATAATTTTACTGTAATTATAAACAAATATATTATTTCAGTAACATGTCAAGGCAATTTTATTTCTTAAATTAAACTATTGTATATGAACTCGGAATCCTATATATTTTAAATTAATCCATACGATCAAGGTGCGCCTGCGCAACTGTTAGCTTATCTATAAGGTGTTGGGTATTTGGCCGGCTCTGCAAAAATAAAAATATAATTCAATTAAGGCTATCAAATAATTACAATTCAATTTATGATTTATTACGCCATTTGCGTCGACTTAACACACACCCGGACAATGGAGTCTTGTACACATATCAAAGAGACTTAAGCCGCCTCGACTTGCGCCGCGAGGGCTCCCTTACCCAGCAACGCCAAGGGCATTTGTACGATGAATCCATAGTAATAGGTTAAATAAATTTCTTTTAATAATAATAAGAATCACTTTCATTCTGTCATTGAAGATCTTTTATTTTACACTGTGGTGATTTTTTATTTCACAAAGTAGTGTAGGCAGAAGGAATTCAGTGCTAAGACACGTCGTTTCCCACATTCCGTCCAATTTTAGAGATATTGCGTGTTGAATTTTGCAACTCACGCTACGCTTTGTTTGGTTTGTCGGGTTAGTAAACCCGAAGAACTTAAATAATTCCCTCGAGAGGGAATCGAAGCAACATTTAGGCCACTTTTTATCCTGGAATTCCTGAGGAATGCTATGTACGCGGGAAAAACCGTGTTTGCGCGCTCATTTAGCTACATATGAAATAAGAATAAAATTAAACGAAATCTCAAAAGATATCAATGAGGATTTTTTAAATGTATAATAGATAACCGTGAGTGGATATCTAACCTGCAGCGCGGACAGGGCGGCCTCGTACAGGTCCTTGCAGCGCGCGAGGGCGCGGCGGCGCGGCGCGGGCGGCAGCGGCGCCAGCTCGGCCGCGCGCGGCGCCCAGCAGCAGCGCCGCCGCCGCGCACACGTGCGACTCGTCGCCGCAGCCCAGCCACACGCGCTCGTTCACGCTCACCAGCCTGCAATGTGTACACTTGTATACATGACTCGTGGCGCTCCACTCGACCAAATTAAACATTTATATTTTCATTTCTTCACTTGAGAAGACCACTACTCAACACGCAACGCCTCAAGATATCAAGGGAAAACGGAGAATGGAGTGTCTTAGCATACTATATACTCAGCCTACCCTGATGTGTATGGATACAGCATGAAGCTGATTTTTATATACATTCTGAAGTCTGTCTGTGTGCCTCAAAAAAAATAGAACACTAATAGAATCTCTCTGGACAACAGAGATCTGTCCACACTGTTTCCACAATCATTGTTTTAGTCTTATTTACTATTTTTAAAATAGTATCATATTCAAAGTAATTTAGTTATTTAACATAATGAAATTATTTATATATATTATGTTACTTGACATAATATTATTTTATGAAATTCATCCATAATATATTATTATAAAATCACTACACTCACTTTATGTATATATCTAACACTTGCTCCAAAGATACTCCAATGTTAAGTACAGCTCCAAAAACCATACTTTTTTCGGCTTGTAGCTTGCAGCTCATTATTTCTAATTGACGAACGATAAAATCTGTAACAGATGAATGTATAATATTATAATATAATTATTAAAAAGATTTCCTTCAGCAAGGCAAAATAAATATGAGAATGATTTACTCTTCTATATTTCATGATATTATACATATTTATACATATATATTATAATTAGCCCTATCTATTATCTCAACAATACAATGAATATAAAGGTGAAACCAATAAATACGAAAAATTTTAAAAAGCTAAAAACATGTCTTATTCTACTTAGAAAACGTATAAAAATTTTAACGTTTTCTAAATAACTATTTTTCTTTCCTAAGTGTGGAATAACACTTTAAAATAGTTAAAAATGTCTAATTCTGTTTTTTTGTTATCCTTAGCACAGAAATCCGTCAGAAATATGTTATATATTCTACTGCCATCGGATTCAAACTCGGGTAAATTTTCAAAAAAGTCATCCAGAAGTTGGCCGAAATACTATTGCATATTTTTTATATGGCACAAATAAATAAATAAATGATAAGCAAAGAAATTATAAGCATATCAATAAGGCCATCGTGGCGCAATGACATAGCTTCTAACTGTACGCAAGATAGCCATTAGTTCCATCTGCATTTGGGCCGTGTTTACTTTACTTAAACATATTTTGTATTTAGGCCGAAAGCGGTGAACGTAGACAAAATTCTCTAAAAAAAATAAAAAATATAAAGAATAACTCACACAATGGGAAGCAGTGTCCAGTATTGACATACTCCCTGCCCAGTGTAGTAAGTTTACTGAGTACGGAGGCTAAGCGTTCGTCAGGTGAAGCAAGCGAACGTGCTGCCGCCTCCGCCTCACCCAGGATGTTGCTCCAGATGTTCTCCACCAGCAACGCGTCGTTGTGCCCCGAACATTGTACTATAGCAGCTTACACTCCCATAGGTTGTAGCGGTCCGCATATTCTTCGTATAGCTGAATTTTATTTATGTAGGTTTATTGTTGATAAAACGATGTGTAACGCATATTTTCACTTTAATTATATATAGACATAACAATTTAATCTATTTTAAACTATACAGACATGCAGTCAAGTTAACAACCATGTATATTCTTAATACTGAAATTAGCTTTCACACTACTTAAAATAAGCATTAATAAATTTAATTTGTGACACTGATATTATATAATATAATTGAATATACTACAACATTGAGTAATAAAAACAGCTTGATTCTTAACGCGACGATTATGTTTTCGATCTCCTCTCGGGGAAATTATACTCAACACGGGATATCTTGAATTTAAAAACAAAGTTCTGCCTACTCTGCCACATGCGGATGAAGATAAAAGATGAAGCTGAGAAAGAAAGCAGTATTTACCTGCGTGATCTCAAGTAGCTCGTCGTCGAGTCTCTGGCAGCAGGTGCGCGGGGGGGTGCGCGGCGGGCGCGGCGCGCAAGGCGGCGCGCACGGCCGCCTGCACGCGCGCCACCTCGGCCGCCTCCTCCAGGCGCCGCAGCAGCTCGGCGCCGCCCGCCGCGCGCGCGCCCGCGCCGCGCACGCACACCACGCCCGAACGACACCCACGACATGCGCTGCGCCAGCGTCGCGCCCGTACTATTTTAAAATACAATTTTAAATTATCTTTATTTAAATAGACTTTCGCAAACACTTTTAGAGGTTCAAATATCGCTACATATCACGATCAACAATTGCTATAAAAAATAAAGACAAAATCTAAAATAGGTCTACCCAGTACACCAGTTTCTCGCATTAGCTTTTCACTGTTCGCAACAAATGTTTCGTTATACATATTTTGTTAAAATACAACGCACCCAGGCTTGGTGGCGAGCCCCTCGAGCACGTGCGCGGCGGCGAGGTGGTCGCCCGCCTTCTCTAGAACCTTCCACAGCAGGTCGAGCAGCTGCAGCGCGGCGGGCGCGGGCGCCTGGCGCGCCGCCGCCTGCAGGTACGTGCGCAGCGACGCGGGCGGGGCGCCGTTCAGGGACAGCAATTCTAATTAGAACACAAATTATTTACTTTTGATGCTGTCGTGGTGCAGCAGGGCAAGGTGTTACTGAAAACGGCACAGTTGTAAATTGTTGGGTGAATGCACTGTTTTAATATCATCGTTATGTAACAAGATGAGGCGTTGAATTCGGCCAACATCCATTATGTTGAAAAATAAACGAAAGTGGGAAACGAAATGTTTTTAACATTAAGTTCACCTCTGCCTAAACTGTTAGGCAAAGAAAAAGATACAAAAAAAACTAAGAAATTCAAATCTTATCTTGATCTCAAAAATATTATATGAATTATAATTTATTAAATATTGCCTAATTTTATGACATACTATACATTACCTGATCCAAGATTTTCGATACTAGCCACTCGTATACAGCAACATGTAGAATTTCGTCGTCCCTACACAAGCAGTCCCACACTAATTTTCTTCCCTATAAATAAATATGTGTATATTAAAACGCAAAAAACTAAAAGAGGCATAGTCGTTTAAACTTATTTATCAAAGCCTTAAAGCACGCATTCCATTTCGAATGTGATCCATTTCGAAGCAGAAAGCGCAGGTTTTCTGTGATCAAAAAGAAACAAAAAAGTAACCTGGCAATTGCATCAGCAGCGGACATGGCA
>JAJHJA010001414.1:0-22756 GCA_021202915.1 Heliconius himera | reverse complement strand
TGCCAGACTTGAGAGCGATTTATAAATACACTACAAGCCTCATATTGGCTATGGTTCTTCAACTTGATTCTTGTTCTGCAGTTTTGGGGTGAACTCATCTATCGAGTTATATTATCATTTCTCCTGTGTTTGTTAATATTTATGTTGATCATGTTTTGTCGATCATTTTTTATATAAGTATATTAGACCAGCCCAACTAAAATCTATAAGTTCAGTTCTGATAGATTCTTTAAAAATCGCAGTGGTCCTATGTTGATAGGGATTTAACTTTAGGCGATGTATGATAGTAATAATATTGGTACCCCTAAAATATTGACATTTTTATATGTATATTTTCATTTAATATGTAGCCTAGTAAATACTCTATCAAATCTAAATAATGTTTAAAATGAGATTTTGTATTATGTTCAATAATACCACAATTTAAGTTTAAAAGATAAATTGAAGATCTAGGTTCCATAATAACGGAATGCTTAAATGTCTTATACATTATTAGTTAAATATCTTTATCTAGTGTATAATAATTACAACAAATCCGAATCCTATCCTAATCTTAGGAACTACTGGTACGATTGAAAAATATTTTTTTTGGCTTGTGTAGCAGTTCTATGTAACCCACTGCATCTGCGGCCAATGTTACTTCAGGTACCTAGAATATCATGTGTCATCAATACAAATATTAGCAAAGTTGAAACAACATTTCCTAGTTTTGCAAAATTATTATAATTCTCTACCATATTCTCAGAATAAAGAAAATCAGTATCAGAAATTTTCATAACGTTTGTATCGTATTTTCGCCCAAAAATAATAACATGTATCTATAAGGAGTATTTATTATTTTAAACAAAGTACGGCGTTGGGGTCACGCACATAGTGTCTTAACATTAGGTTCCTTCTGCCGCAGGCTTCTCCTTCAGCAGGTATGCTGTGTGCGGGATATAGCGTGAATCTGGTTTTTGTATGTAAAATTATTACACTTTTGTACAGTTTTCAGATTGCATAATTGTTTATGCTATGTCACGTGTTTCCGGACTTTAAATCGAAGCATTTTTAAATTTACGGCAAACAATAGGAAAGTTTGTGAAACAATTTTTATTTTATAAACTTCAGCTCAAAGTTAATTTGGAACGCAAGTTGCCTTTTCAAATTGAATTTTCATTTTTGGAAATTTATCAAACCGTTCCTTCGACATGTTGTTTTTGAGCTTTTGACAAAGTCGAATATATTCGAAAGTTTTATTAGATATTAATAGCGTAGATAAAAATCTATTATTAATTAAAATGTGTGAAAAACAGTTAAAGCTCCAAATAATTTTAATAGTTTTATCTGTTATTCTAAAAGGACTGTTTGCTGTTGATGATAGTAAGTGAATTTTTAATATTATTTGTAATATTTTAAAATATCGATTCCCATTCTACGTCATCGTGTACCCATCGTTTCCCAATTTTTTTTGTGCCATGCCCCACTTTAACCTTTCTTAAAATTTAATTGCCCCCTATTATGTTAATATTTATGGATGTGTAAAAAAATGTTATGCATATTTTTTTATATTTGGAAATTGATTTGTCCACTTAAGAAACAAAATGATAGGTTCTAGAAGAGATCACTATAAAATTATTAACAAAAACACTGTAAGAAAATCAATAAATAAAATAAAATAACATTTCTCTTCATATAATAGGAATTCACAATTCATAAAGTTCCTTTAAGCACTGTACGAAACCAAAGCTAAATTAGATAGACGCCAAAACACCGATTAACCATGTATAGAAGCCAGGTTTAGCATTATATGGAGTACTGTTCTCATCTCTGGGCTGGTGCACCCCAGTATCAGCTTGTACCATTTGACCAAGTGCAACGTAGAGCCCTTCGAATCATTGGGGGTCCAATGATCTCAGCCAAAGGCTTTACACTTTGGCTTTGCGTAAAGACGTCTCCTCGCTGTGTGTTTTCTACCGCATTTATCTTGAGGAGTGTTCTAGGGAACCGTTTTGCCCTGCTACCTGTCACCGAATGTCACAAACTCAAGTACCATCAAACACCACCTGGATACGTGGCACTCTACTACTGTGAGGTTTTGTAGGTACTTTCTTCCACGGCGTACCTGCGGCAGTGTCTTACGGTCGATATGACATGAATACCTTTAAAATTCGTGTCTATTTCCACCTTAAAGACTGGCAACGCACCCTTAGCTCCTCTGGTGTTGCCAGGTGCCCCCACCCACTAGGGTAGGGCGGTGATCACATACCATCAGGTGACCTGTACGCTCGTTTGCCATGCCTTTAAAAAAAATATGACACTAAAAGTAATTTACATAAATATTATTTTAGGTTTATTATTCACGGTGACTCGGGCGCCTAGGTATTTTGGTATTTTTGCAAGATCACAGAGGACAGCCCCTGTCTGTGGAAATCTCTGAAGAGTACATGGATCAAGATTATATTGCTACAAATAGGTGTGATTATTATTAATCTGTACGTTTAGCTAATAGCTATAAGTATTGAGACATGAGTATGGGGTTCGAATCCCATTTAGGATTATTAGTTAAGTACCCTATTTCTGTAGTTTTTTTACATTTAAAGACTGTGTCTATGACTGACTGTCTGTCTGTGACTTCTATCTGCGAAACATTTGTAAGTTAATCCATATAATTGAGATACTATATGTTTCAAATGTGTTGTGTTGTACATACACGTTGTTATGGCAACGGATTTTGTACGCTTCAATTCATTCTCTAGTTATTATTAATACTTGTATTTTTCGCAATTTATTTAATGAATAAATGAAAATGAATTGAATTTATTTCTGGGAAAATTTATCTTTAGAACATAATAATTTGTAAATGACAAGAATTTTTCATTTCAATCATTTAAGACATTGTTTTATTGTTACAGAAAAAGACATAAAATTGATTGGAATAAGTAAGTGCCTTCATCAAATATCATATTATACGTTGTGAAATTGTTCACATATATTGCTTTTTTTAAGACTTAACCTACTGTAGTAAATATAAATTTATAGATCTATAGTTTTGCTTCAATTTTTCCTAAAGGCGCTCTTAACGTTGGGACCGTCGTGGTGCATTGGGACGTCATTTGACTATAAACGCGATGGTTGTGGATTCGGTTCCCACTGAAGTTAATTAATTATTTTCTCTGGCAACAAGAAAAAAATTTATTTTAAAGACTATTATTATCTTTTATTTACAGAAATCCTCTCGACATGGACGACTTTGACGATGACGAAACAGAAGAGATATTCGACGATAAGGATAAAGATATAAAATTACTTAACAAATTTAATTTACAAGCTGGACCCGTGTAATACTTTACTTTACTTTTTTAGAATAATAAATATAAAATTTAATAACATTTTTTTTTTATTTATGTTAAAAAGACGTTGACCTTTTAACTAAAATATGTAAGGTAGTGTTACTTTCTATCTACAAATGTAATGTTTCCCATAAATCTTGTTAAGGTACAGATATATTAAATATTGCAAAGTTAGAACAATTGAGGCCAGTCGTGGCACAGAGGCATAAATATGTGGCTGTAAGCACGACTAGTTGTGAGTTCGATCCCACTCGAGGGAATGAAATATTTTATATTTTCATTTCTTCGCTCTGGTATCGAAGCACAGAGCGACGTTGAGCTCCGCTACTCTACGCGCAATGCCTCCAGAATTTGGCGAAAAAAAGAGAACGGAGTATTTTAATATTAGGTTAACTCTGCTTATTCAGCTGTGCGTGGGATATAGCGTGAAGCTTTTTTCCTTTTTTTTTTAGAACTATTAGAGTTACTCTGCGTTCTATTGTAAAACAATATTATAAAAAATAAGAACAACAAATGAACAGTACAAAAATATATTACACAAAGTACAAAAAAGATATACAAAAAAAGAAATCACTTCTTATCATCGTAAAAAGGAAATTCACCACCAAAATACGGCAAATCGGACACCACCATTGGCTCAACAGGCATCTTCGCCATTTCCAACGACTCCTCGGAGTAGTCGGTTGTTTCGTCAGAATACATTTCAGATATGTGATCTTGGTATATCTTCTCGCATTCGCTGGGGTGCTCGCTCTTTATCGTACTTGGATGGTACCCTATTGCTTCTATAGGGCCGACAGTTAGATAAGGCACTTGTGTTGTTACTTGAAAATGTTTCGCTGAAAATTGTTGTTAATATTAATTAGGAATAAGATTAAAATTAATTATCTTAAGTTTGCTTAATATTTGTATTTATTTATAAGGTTTATTTAAATTTAAAAGTGAAAAAAAGACAGTGCGAGTTCGAAAAAGGGCAGTTTTGAGGTTAGTTGGGCGGTAAAAGGAAGGAACCTAGTATTAAGACAACCCGTTCCCCGCTTTCCGCCTCATTTTTGAGTTACTACGCTGAGCTTTGTGTACCGTGGCGGGGAAAACAAAATAATTTAATTATAATCCGCCGAGTGGGAATGGAACCTGGAATCGTCGTGCATATACGGGTAACAGCCTCTGGAAAATAAATTTAACAATAATATGTATACTGAATTGCAGTATACATAATCTGTGAAAATTTCAACTATCTGACTGTCACGGTTCATCAAATACAGTCTAATGACAGACTGACAGACAACCTTAGTAATAGGGTACCGTTTTACCTATTGGATACGGAACCTTATTTATAGTACAAAATAATAAAAATACTTTAAATTCGGAACTTAAGGTTACCTCCGTCCAATTAAAAACATTTTATGCAGATTATGCTAAAAAAATAATTCACTCACTATCAATATGATCAGGTATAATAACTGTTGCTACTGTCTTAGCAACTCTATCATCGTAATAGTCCCCTACAATATCTATGTTGTTCCCTTCATATACTTCCCGGGGAGGTGGTCTTTTAGTACAGTCGCTTTCTAAATGCCTTCTACCAGATTTCTTATGTTCCAAAGGCAGTGGGATTTCGGTAAGGGGAACGAATTTCTTTGCTATATTAGCTCCTACTGGTTTGACTTTTGCTAATCTGTAAATTATTATTATTTAAATATATATTTTTTTAAATTTTCACACTGTATATCGCATATATCGTGATAAGCAGTGCGAACTCGGGAACCTACTGTTAAGACACTGTTTCCCTTACTATTTTGCACGGTAATCCTGAGGCGTTGCGTGTTGAGGGGTAGAATCCAACGCCGCGCTATGCCTTGTTACTAGAGCGAGGAGATGACCGACATCCGTAGCGTATTGTACCCGTTCGCCACGCCAGACTCAATTATAATATTTACCTATTTGTGTTATATCAGGCGGAGAGTACAAATGTGATGGTTCTGGGTTCAATTTCCACTTGGGGGAATGAATTATTCATCTCTGATAACAAGACAAAGTGCGGTGTTGAGTTCCATTACTCAATGCGTAATATCGCGAAAACGGAGTATCATAGCAGTAGGTTCCCTCCGCATGTCCTGCTATTTATAGGAGCGTGAAGTCAAAAAAAGAAACTAATATTAACTTACTTATTCACCATGATACTGCTCCTTATTTCCAAAGTGACTCCTTTACAAACTAAAAATATCGTAGCAAAATGTATGAGACGGTTCATTTTGTTTATGTGTATGACTTCAGTTCATTTTTTTCTAGTATTCTAGTTCCATATAACTAAGGAATGTGATTCCACTTCTCTTTTAAAGTAATATTTATAAGCCTTAGAACAATGTATTACATTGTTTCAGTGGGTACCCATTGTAGCTGCAACAGGTGTTCGGTGGATTTTACGTTTTTTAAAAGAATGTCTTACATAAATCGCTATAAGTACAGCAGAAATATTTTGTAACGTTTCTTTTTCCATACAGTTTATTATCCATTTTAGTTATTTCAGGATGCCAGCCGTGGCGCAGCGGCACAAGCGAGCGGCTGTAAACGCAACAGGTTGTGGGTTCGATTCCTACTCGAGGAAATATATTTAATATTTTCATTTCCTTGCTTTGGTTGAGCGCGGTAACGGCGCGGAAAGTAGGAAATGGAAATGTCGTAATGAGACGGAGTGTTTTACCACAAGGTTCCCAAGTTCCCTCTGTCTAATCTGCTATGTGCGGGATACAGCGTGAAGCTATTTCCGTCACTCAACACGCATTGTGTCGGAAATTGGGCGGTACATGGGGAACCAAAAGACACTCTTAAGATATTCTTAAAACTCGATTGGGAGCTATAAGAACAGATCTTTAATGTCTTCTGGAATATATTTTAAATAAATCAACTAATCATTTAGAAAATAGACAGGGAAAAAATATAACAATATTTTCTTTGTGCTTACATCTTTTTTTTTTTTTTTTTTTTCGTGAGGAAATCCTGTTACGGATACCGGCCCGAGTGGGGACTCGAGCGCGGTTATGTGGGACTCGCGGACTGGCAGATGTTAGGCCGTCCGAATACCCACTAAAACCTCACGGTGCTCCTCCTCGACCGCCACTGGCCGTGAGACGCGGGGACAATAGTCGTCCGCGAAACGCGGCGGCGGGAGCCTGCAAGGCACGTCGCGGAGTCAAGGGTGTGTGGTCACCCTCGACGGCCTGCTCGGAGTAGCGCGGGAGCATCCTGCGCGCGACTACTCGGGCCAGGTTAGTAGGCGGCCAGCTTCCCCAAGCTGACCGCCCTCTGGCTCAAGGCCAGTGTGGCCCAGTGCACATAGTGTGACTGTAAAACCGATAGGTTGTGGGTTTCATCCCCACTCGAGGAGATGATTTATTTCTTTAAATTTATATTTCCATTTCTTCGCTCTGATGTCGAGGCAAAGCGCGGCGTTGAGTTCTGCCACTCAACACGCAATGCCTCCAGAATTCGGCAGAAAGTGGGGAACGGAGTGTCTTAACACTAGTTTTCTCTGCCTACCCTGCGGTATGCGGAATACAGCGTGAAGCTAATTTAATTTTTATTGTAAATAATATATACTAAAAAAATACTTCAATGTTGTGTTGAGTTGTTTCTTTATTATTTTCTTTTTTTTTATTCCTTTAGCTTTACGTTGTATCATGTGTTGTGTTAAAATACAATTTTTACTACTACTACGGCATAAGAGGACATGCACTCAATCTTCTGACCTCTTATTTAGCTGACAGAGTTCAGAGGATTGATGTGAATGGCAAGAAATCTCCTGGTTCAGTAATCGGCATGAGGGTCCCACAAGGGTCTATTCTTGGTCCTTTTCTCTTTTTAATATATATTAATGATTTACTATATCTAGTTGAAAAGGATCATGAGATAGTATTGTTTGCTGATGACACCTCATTGATTTTCAAAATAAAAAGACGACAAATCGTATTTGACGATGTAAACAATGCTCTCTCGAAAGTAGTACATTGGTTCAATGTTAATAACTTACTATTGAATAGTAAAAAAACTAAATGTATTATTTTTAGAACACCTAACACGAAAGTTGTTAAAGCCGATGTACTCTTGAATGGTGAACCCGTAGATCCTGTCGATTCTACGGTATTTCTCGGTATCACCATAGACTCCAAATTACAGTGGGGACCCCATATTGATGGATTGGCGAATAGACTTAGCTCTGCAGCTTTCGCGGTCAAAAAAATTAGACCATTAATTGACGTAGAAACGGCTCGACTTGTTTACTTCAGTTACTTCCATAGTATTATGTCCTATGGGATTTTACTTTGGGGTAATGCAGCCGGTATCCAACCGATATTTGTCCTGCAGAAGCGAGCTATTCGTGCAATCTATTACTTAGGCCCTAAAGACTCCTTAAGGCAAAAGTTTAAAGAAATTAATATATTGAGAGTTGCATCGCAATATATTTTTGAAAATGTTAAGTATGTTAAGAAAAACATTAATAATTTTACCAAAATTGGTGATTTTCATAATATTAACACTAGAAATAAGCATACTCTTGGTGCACCTGTAACTCGGTTGCATCGAATCCGTAATTCTTTTATGGGACAATGTGTACGCTTTTACAATAGGATCCCAGAAAACGTCAGAGAATTTTCTTTATCACGATTTAAAAAAATTGTGAAAAGACGTTTGTGTGTTAAAGGTTATTACCAAATTAATGATTTTGTAAATGATAACACGCCTTGGGAATGAAATGCTCGCTCCAGTCTGTTTCAAAGGTGTCATTGTCACAAATAATTAAATATCTATTTGTTTAAAATTGATTTTAAAAAATAGGTCCCGCTGAGTTTCTTGCGCCGGTTCTTCTCAGGTCTGAGGCATTAATTTTAGTGAACTGGTGGTAAATTTGACGTTCAAAAAATGAAGCATGTAACTTCTTATTTTGAATAAAATTATTTGAATTTGAATTTTTTTGAGTATTAAAATACAATTTTTCAAGACATTGTTTGTTGAGTGACGGAACTCCACGCCGCGCTTTGTTTATAAGGAAAATATAAATAATTTACGCGTCAGAGTGAGAATCGAAGCTACGACATTCGCATTTACAAAGTTGATTCTTTTTTTTTCGACGAACTTTTTATTTTAACCACTATGGAATAAAATAAAATAATTACATAATTTTTTTATTTATTACAACTATAGTTTTTAATAATATCTATTTTTTTTCTTTTTGTAAATAACAGGGTCGAGGTGCCAAGTTTGGTTTCCACCGCAGGATATCAGTGTGAAACACCCGCCGTATACGATGGGAGGGTCGGTGTCTGGCACGCAAATGTTGTCTTGGCAGAATGTGGCCGTACCTAGAACATTAGTACAGTGCATTTAAAAAAAATCTGTACAATATGACAGATTATAAATTAACTTTTAACAGATTAATAATTTTCCTAATATCACTTACTATAATTTTTGGTTTATTAAATACATGTGTGAGTAAAATAAAATAAATCAATAAATCGGCTTCACGCCGTATCTCGCTCATAGCAGGGTAGGCAGAGGGAACTTATTTTCGAGAAAAATCTTATTTTACACAATCTTATATACTGTTTTCTATTTTTTTTTCTGTTTCACGCTGTATCCCGCATGTAACAGGATAGACAGAACTTAGTGTTAAGACACTCCGTTCCCTACTTTACGTTGAATTTCGACACTGCGTGTTGAACTCAACACCTCGCTTTACCTACCAGTGTTTATTAATTCATGCCCCTGAATTGAAATCGAATCCACAACCGTCATGTTTACAGTAATTGATATATGGCAATTTAAATAAAAGACGCTGTGCCGTAGCAATGAAGACGGCCTCTAGGATGTGTATAATTTTATACATAATCAATAATCAGTTTCAAGCTGTAGCTCGCACAAAGCTAGGTAGGCAGAGGGAACCCAGAGTTAAGATACTCCGTTCTCCACTTTCCGCCAATTTTTTTCGCGGCGTTGTGTGTTGAGTGGCGGAAATCAACGCCGAGCTTTTGCATTAGCGCCAGAGCGAAGAAATGATAATATTAATAAATAATATTTCATTGCCACGAGGGAATCGAACACCACCCAACGTTAGCGTTACAGACACACCCTTGTGCCCCTGCGCTACGACGGCCTCAATAATTTATAATTTTTTTATATACTTGATTGTGCAAAGCAAAACATCGTACGATAGAAAGTAGCTGACATAAATATGTATAGATATGTATGAATATGAAATGTATATGTATGTACGTGCTACTTCTGAAATCATTTTAAATTTAAATTTTTAAAAGTATAGTGTCACTCGTGGCGCAGCGGCACAAAGTGTGCCTGTAAACGACTGGTTGTGGGTTCGATCCCCACGTATTTATATAATTTATATTTTTATTTCTTTGCTCTGATGTCGAGACAAAGTTCAGCGTTGAGTTCCGCCACTCAACACGCAATGCCTTCAGAATTCGGCGGTAAGTGGGGAAGTTGGGATTGTTTTGACATTAGGTTCCCTCTGTTTATCCTGCTGTGTGCGGTATACCTACAGCGTAAAGCTAATATATTTTTTAGAAGAAACTTGTTGACGTTGTCTTTAATCGGATATTTTGAAATTTTTTGTTAGTAAAAATTCAGAGGTGTGCATGGAAGTGAAGAACAAAGAGGCTCCAAACTCTAACTATCTTGCTATTGCGGGATACAGCGTGAAGCTCAAAAAATAAAAAAAAAATCAATCTTACCAACATAACCAGTGGGTCTCGCCTGCCTTTTATTCTTGACATAATCTACCACAGCCTTGGATAGAGCATAAAAATGTTTACTGGCTTTATATCTCATCTTAGCGAGCGCGGCGTCGCAGTCGCCTTTGTCCGCTCTACAGTGGTACACCAGATTCCTAGTGTTCGTTTTGACCATTTCCTCCCGCAATACCTGATATTTTGAATCGGTGTGTAGGATTTGGGCGAACCTTACGTTTACTGTGAAGAAAAATATTGAAATTATTTTTATATATGAGAGGCCGTCGAGTTCACAGTGCGGCGTTGAGTTCCGCCACTAATATCTCAAAAATTGGGTAGGAAATGGGAAACAGCTTGTCTTGGACCAGGTAGCAGGTTATATGTGGGGGTACCCCACTATACTGGTGAGGCTATAAAAATGTGGCGAAGTACACTAAACATATTCTACATCTACACCGTATTTTGCCTTTATTTGTATTAAATTCTTATGTAAATGCAGACGAAAAGATTTTAATGTTGCGATATTAAGTTAATTTGCAATAAATAATTAAAAAAATATTTTTATGGAGGCCGTCCCATCGTGGCGAAGGGGCAGAAGAAGGTCACTCTAAGAGTTACGGTTGTGGGTTCGAATCGCACTAGGGAAAATGAATAAAAAAAAAATTAAATTAGCTTCACGCTGTATCCCGCACACAGCAGGGTAGGCAGAGGGAACCTAGTATTAAGACACTCCGTTCCCCACTTTCTGCCGAATTTTGGAGGCATTGCGTGTTGAGTGGCAGAACTCAACGCCGCGCTTAGCCTCGACACCAGAGCGAAGAAATGGAAACATAAATTTAAGTAAATATTTCATCTCCTCGAGTGGGGATCGAACCCACAACCAGTCGGTTTGCAGTCACACCACGTGCCGCTGCGCCACGACCGGTCTCATGTTTTATATTTTCATTTCCTCGCTCTGGTAACGAAGCAAAGTACAGCGTCGACATCCGCCACTGTTGGTTGAGTGGTGTGTTGATATACATATGTATAGAATTCGGTAAAAAGTGGAGAACGGAAGTGTCTTAATCGGAAACAGAGTTTCTTAACACTGGGTTCTCTCTGCCTTGCCTCCTATATAAAGGATACAGCCTTAAAATAACAAAAATATTTTTATGCATTTGTAAAATAACTTACAGCCAGCCCCAACTAGATATCCAAGGCATTTCTCGTGGTGTACTACTAAAATATAAGTAAACAGGACTTTCCACATTGCAATTGGTAATAAAAATACATAAATTTAATTGGATTTATGAACTATTAAGAAAAAAAACATTGATTTGTTTATTGTCCAATATTTTTTTTATAGCATTTTAATTGCCATAAGTTAGGTATAACGTATACCTTAGAAGTAGCTACGTGTTTGTTACTGGTTCAAATTTGGTTTGTGGTGGTAGGAAAAATATCTAATTTCATCCATAAAGAATCAGCTTCACGCTGTATCCCACGCTCAGTAGGGTAGGCGGAGGGAACATAGTGTTAAGCCACTCCTGTGTTGAGTAGCGCAACTCAATGCCACGCTTCACCTCAACACCAGAGCGATCAAATGGAAATATAAATTTAAAAAAAAATCTCCGAATGGGAATCGAACCCATTTGTATTTGTTTAAATTTATATTTTTATTTCTGCATTCTGTTGTCGGTTAATAGGCTTAACACTAGGTTCCCCTCGCCTATCCTGCTATATGCGGGATACAGCGTGAAGCTGATAAAAAAAATATATTTTAAGCTAAAACTTCTCCATTACGCACTTTAAAAGCCGGTCTAAGTGAGCTACATTCCAGATCACGTCGTTCCTTATCGAAATATACTATCTCGATGAAATAGTAACATAAGCAGTTAATCGCGTCTTTATACATTAAAATATGATGTTGTAATTACAATTTGTCAGCTACTTTTGCATCTGATATGTAAAACCTATTTACGTCATACGTTCAGTTTTATTATACATACTAGCGACCCGCTCGCGGCTTCGCCCGCTTGTACTACAGAATTATTTACTTAACACACTGTTCGTGTTTTGATATACCTATTATGTATGTTTGCAGCGCAATGAAGATTTTTTATGAGAAAGTTATTAAAACTTTAGGTCGCATTTTTGTATATCCTATAAGAATCTTCAATTGAATGTTTGAAATAAAAACATAACTTATCGATACTTACAATAAAATCCTAAATCATCAGTGTCTGTACATAGAAGATATTACAATTAACAATGTAATAAAACTTGGTCAGTTGGTCTGTTTCTTCACGATAATCTCAGAAACTGCTTAACCGATTTAAATATTTTTTCTTGTTTGTATTTTGCCAAACTGCCCTTAAATATTGAGTATTAGTTTTATTTTAATCAGCTTCACGCTGCATCCCGCACACAGCAGGTTAGGCAAAGGGAACCTAGTGTTAAGACACTCCATTCCCCACTTTCTTCCGAATTCTGGAGGCATTGCGTGTTGAGTGGCAGAACTCAACGCCGTGCTTAACCTCGACACCAGTGCGACGAAATGGAAAAATATATTTAAGTAAATATTTCATCTCCTCGAGTAGGGATCGAACCTACAAACAGTCAGTTTCACAGTCACACTTCGTACCGCTGCGCCACGACTGGCCTCAACTGGACTGGACTTTATTTTAATCGGTTCACACAAAGTTTAAACCAGATACACGCTTTATCCCGCCTTTAGCAGGGCAACTTAGTGTTAAGATATTGCGTGTAATGTGTGACTGATGTGCGAACTGAAAATATTATTAAACGAAATGAAAATATTATTAAATTATAATTCAATCCTCCAAGTGGGGATCGGACCCACAACAGTCGCGTTACAGTCACAACTTTGTGCCCCTGTGCCGCGACGGCCTTTAACGAAGAAGAGAAGAGAAGCGTCAGCGCTCCATTTACGGAAACAGCATATAGGTAAAATATTTTAAAGAAATTAAGCAAGATACATGAACAGTGAAAGCAAGCAAGATACATCAACAGTGAAGGTTTTTTTTTTCATTTCACGATGTTTATTCATATCTATATTTCGTGTGACGCGGTTACGCATAGATACCAATAACGTAAACACATACGACTACAAAACTATACTACTAAAATCTTTAGAACTTTGAACTTTGCCGCCAATATCTACGACTCGATTTCGGAATGAGGCGTATGCGGCGGTATCCCTTTGATAGGTGTATGTGTGCGTGCGTCGTTCTCGACAAATTATATTTTATTTTACGATACGATAATTTTATTATTTATTTTGTTTGAAAAAATAACTTTCTTATATTTGGGTTTTTTATACAGTAGTTAAAACTGTGGTTTCATTTAAAGTGGTGCTGACAAAAAAACTGTATAATTGAGCATATTTAATATTTATAGTATTTTTTTGGTTAATAAATACCAATAGTTATTGCAACACTTGCGAAGAAAGCATATTTTAGGCAATTTTTAATTCTTATACCTTTTGAAAAACTACCAATATTCTTATAGTTAATAAATTATTCATTAATTATTCAAATTAAAAAATAGTCTTTGTATTTCATCATAATGGTGGGAAAATATTCAAAATGTTCAAAATTACACTATAGTACCAAATAGTATTGACATTGTAGTGTTGATAGTAATTGAATATAGTTATACTACAGGAGGATACCTTCATATGCACTGTTTAAACCTGTTTTTATGATATAATGTAGAATAATATATTCTATAGAGGAATCACACATTCTTTTTATTCTTTAACTATAACACGTAAATACATTTTTTAGAGGTTACTCTGTACTAAGATGGCAGCTCTGTTCCCGCATTAACGGCCCTGATATATCGATATAAATAATAGAAATATAAATATTGGAAAAAAGGCAAAACGCAATTACATTGCATTTTTTCTTTTTTTCATACTTGAAACGTATTAATAAATTTACATACAATTCATTTGTTTTGAATATAACATGTATCATCACCTTCACGCTATTTTAACAGATGACATTAATATATTTGATACTTCCTTAACATGATTATTTAATGTGTTTTTATATATAAAGTCTTGAGAAAGTTCTTTTGAGAAATATATCTACTGTAAATGAATGCAACGTATATATAACGCCAATGATTAAAATGTGTTGACATCACCCCGTCATCTAAGCACAATATAAACTTTTATAAACTATGAACTCACAATCAGAATTTACTTTTCAAATACATATACAGTAATACCCCGGACTTACGCGGTTGGTGGGTCCGAGCTATTGCCGTGTAAGTCGAATTCGCGTAAGTCGGTGTTCAATTTTGCATATAAAGTTTCTTTAATCAGGACCAGAGTTTAAAAAAAAACATAATTTAGAAGTAAAATGTTTAATAAAGTGTAGGATAATAAAAAAAGTTACATTATTATGAATAAAGTAACCTAAACCGAAGTTATTTTGAGCTGGAAGGCTTCATATATTCTAACAATGTTGCCTGCCCAGTAAAATTTTTCTTCTTTTCCAATTCACAAATTTTCATTGTTACTTCAAAGTCTTTAATTATATTTAGTTTTCACTCAAAAGGCAGTGTTTTCTTTTCTTGTTATGCTCAAATGACTCATTTTTGTTCTTTTAGACGTTATAATTAGAGATTATAAGTAAAACGCACTGCGCACGTAAAACAATTTCACGCGGAACATGCGGAACAAGTCGGAGTATTACTGTACTTTCTATTGCAGATATCGCCATTTGGGCTAGTCCCGAAAAATATACCTACTTTATTATTTTTGTTAATGTCACCAATGTTGACGTTTAAAATAATAATTATGGTAGACTAAACAACTATTAATTGTACTTCTTTTTTCAGCTTCACGCTGTATCCCGCACGCAGCAGGGTAGGCAGAGGGAACCTAGTGTTAAGATACTACTTCCTATTTCCTACTTTCCGCGGAATTCTGTAGGCATTGTGTGCTGAGTAGTGAAACTCAACGCCGCACTTTGCCTCGACACCAGAGCGATGAAATGGAAATATAAATTTAAATAAATATTTAATTTCCTCAAGTGGGAATAGAACCCACAACCAGTTTATGCTTTGTGCCCCTGTGCCACGAACAGCCTCAATTTACTTTCTTCTTTTAAATTGTGGTTAAATACAATAATCGTAATTTAATTATGTCAAATTTCTGTTAACCGACTTCTTAAAAGAGGAGGTCATCAATTCGACTGTATTTTTTATCCTTGTTACCTCAGAACTTTTGACTGTGTGAACCGATTTTGATGATTCTTTTTTTATTTGGAAGCTAGTGCGTCCCGTGTAGTCCTATTTTAATTTAGTTCATTTTCGACAATGGTATCTATGAAAAAATCATATAAATCTCAAATTTACATTATATATGTGCGCGACAAATGGACTAATATCTCAATATCAACTCAACCGATTTTAATGATTCTTTTTTTATTAGAAAGGGTACACATAAAGAGTACTTTGGTGAAAGTTTGGTTAAGTTCAGAGTATGAAATCCGACTGAAATTGAAGAAGTCGATTTTTTTTATAAAAAACTATAATTATGTAATTTTTTCTGGTAAAATTTCTTTGTACTCTATGATTAAAACTATTCTATAAGTTGCATTAGGTTTTGAACTATTACCGTGCTAAAAATAAATTAATTTCATACAGTAGTTATCGGTATTTTAAGTAATTTACATTTTTCAGTTTTTATTTTTTTTAAATAAAACTATAATGAAATTCAGAATGAAACCCAAAAAAAATGTACCTTGAGACCCTAGGCTAATACCATGCAAAAATTTATCAATTTCTGTCCAGTAGTTTTTGCGTGATTGACGAACAAACAAACAGACAGACAGACAGACAGACAGACAGACAGACAGACAGACAGACAAGAATTCTGTTGAGTGGTTTTTTAGGTTCTATAATCGACATATAAACCGACCTAATTTTTATTTTTTTTATATCTTTCATGTACAGAATTGACTTTTCTATCCTTTTATTATATATAGAGATAGAGATTATGCATTTTTTTTAAATTAAGCCTCACTCTGTATCCCGCATATTGTAAGGAAATAATAATTTTTTGTTTAAGTGTTGGTATGGTTTTGATGTCGGTTTCATTAGCTTCACGCTCTATTTCGAACATAGCATGGTATGCAGAGGGAACCTGGTGTTAGGACTCTCCGTTCTCATTAAGACACTTTCTTTTACCACTTTCCACCGTATTCTGAGTGGCAGAACTCAACTGAAATTAAATATTAAAATATTTCATTTCGTCAAGAGGAAACTCACAACCTGTGGCTTTAATATTTTTTGATTTACTTTTGTTTCACCAACTGACATAAGCGCATAACCATGACAACGATAAGGGGATTTGTTGATGAGCAGCATGCCTAAGATTAGTTCAGATATATAAAAAAAACTATAAAAATCTGAAAAATATAACTAAAATATACGTAAATCTTTACGATATTATTTTCGATCAGTATTAGGTACACTATGTTACTAAAACAGTATGACGAAGGCTCTTAATTATTCATCGAAGGCTTATCTGCCCGTTGCTGAGGTACCGTGGCGCCTATTGCAAACGTCTGACTCATTTAGTGCCCCACCAACTGAAATAGTTATCATTTTCGTATGTCAACAAAGATCTTGATAATTTAGTATATGCTTAATTAATAGATGGTAGCTGCAAAATGACTAATAAAGTTTTTAACATTTTTAAAGTGTTATGCCACACTTAGAAAACGTAAATTTTTTAAAAACAGCGGGATGTGAACTCACGCCTCTTGGAAACCGTCCAAGTACTCTGACCACTAAGCCGTACATTCTCGTCAAGAAAATTTTGAACACACCATAGGTGTATAGCCGTATATAGAGCTTGAACTGACATTTTTTGTAAAAAGGTTTTTTATTATTTTATATTGTAATTTTTTTATTAGTATAAATTCTGGGGTGAGCCCGGGCCAAATGGCTGCCTCCTCTTGCTACGCTTATGGAATGGTAGCTTACAAATTGAATAAAAAAAACTAAATAAATAAAGTGGGGCCAGCCGTGGCGCAAGGGCACATCACTGTGTTTGTAATCGCGACAATGTTGTATATCTATAATGATGCTCGAAGAAATGAAATATTTAATATTTTCATTTCTTCGCTCCGGTGTCGCGGCGTTGAATTCCGCCGCTCAACACGCATTGTATCCAGAACTCGGCTGAATATGGGAAGCTGATCTTAACACTACTCACTCTGCCTACCCTGCTACAAGCTAAAAAAAAAGTATTAAAAAACCAATCACAAAAATAAACAATACAAAACACAATCAGCCTACACTAAACACGTAGTTAATTTCCAATTCTGTTACTCCTATATAAATTATACGGCGTTTTTCCTACAACGTTCGTGCCGTTCTAATGGGGTGAGACGGTTATCACGGCCATTGTTACCGCTATTAGACGATAGGGGCATCTTATAACCGCATTGTTTTGACCAATCGCCTGCGATATATCGAGGAGCGGTGGCTGGTCAGAATTAATTAAGTTTCTTATGATTTTGTCCATTGAATTCTGATATATAAGGATGTCTGATTTTGTAAGTGATGGTTGTGAGTTCGATTTCTATTCGGTGATATTTATAAATTGTATTCTTTCCTCGTAAGACCCAGGAATAAATATTGGTTCTTATCAGACAAAACGTGGCGGTGAATTCTGCCTCTAAACACACAATGTTTTAAAAATTGGGCGAAAAGTGGGGACCGAGTCTTAACACTAAAATAATGAATTTTAAAAAAAAATGCAATATATGTATGTACATACGCTTTTATAACAATTTCTTAGTAAGGAGTGCGTTGTTCAATTAAGATGTCAATTTTAGCTAGGGATGTAGATTATATATATTTTTTTAATTTCGGTATTGGTCTTGTGTGATCTAAAAGTCATTTAATTATATATAATAAAAAAAGTTTCAATTTATAATTCAAAAGTGTTTTAAAAATAAGACAATTTACTAAATAACTCCAGATTATAAATTATGTCAAAATTAAAATACAAGTAAATAGATACAGCCACAGATAACATATAATTTTAAATTCAAACCAATATTTAATCTGTAAACATTTAAAGGCTTTCCTATATTACCTAACACACATTTCAAATGCGTTGACATTTAGTAACCGCTAATCTGGGCACTAACATCAAATTGAATACTGGCTGCATATCATCCAACGTCCATGGCTTATGTCGTGATTGAGATCGTTTCATGTTTAATAACTATATTGACTAAAGTTATTTAGGTTGAAATATCTGCACTTGACTGTAGCTATTAAATTATTATATGTTTATTATTGTTTGTAATTGTGATTCACGCTTTGTCTTGCATATGGCAGGGCATGCAGAGGGAAGTCAGTGTCAAAATATTCCGTTTTTACTCTCCGTTCAAATTCGAAACTTTGCATATTGAGTGGTGGTGCTGAACGCCGCATTTCTCGGACCATAGCCTTGGTGCAGATTGTGTCTACAAAAATAACATTTCTAACAGACGCTAACGCTACGATTGTCTCATTTATAATGTAATTTTAATATTGATACGAATGTACAGTGTTGATAGAGAAAACAAGATCTGGTTAAATTCTCAGTGACGGAGAAATGTGAAGGTGGAATTGAAGGAAACCTGAACAAGTTGATAGCATTGTTCCAGGAGTTCAAAAACTGGTTATAAATAATAATACAAGACTATTAGAACTATAACAAAAAGGGTAGATATATCTTGTAAAGTATATTTCAACATTAGTTATTAAAAATTTTGAAAATTCTAAAATATAAAAGCATATAGAATATTAAATCAGTTTTACGCTGTAACTCCGTGTGTGTGTGTCCGTGTGTGCCCCGCAGATACCAGGGTAGGCAGTCCGTTCCCCCACTTTCCACCGAATTCAAGAGGCATTGCGTGCTTTCTGGTGGAACTCAACGCCACGCTTTGCCTCGACACCAAAAGCGGTAAAATGGAAATATAAATTTTAAAAAATAAAATAAATAAATAATTAGTTTCGCTAGTAGGGATCGAACCCAAAAGTAGTCGCGTTTACAGTCACACTTTGTGCCCTTGTGCCACGAGTGGCGTCAGATATGATATATCCAGTCAACAGTGGTTGAGGTAGCATTGTATAATCCTTCCTACTTGACCAAATGACACTGAAGAAATAGACACAATTGCTGTCTTTCCACCAGGAAGTTCATTCCACCAGGAGAGATCGTTTCCACACTCTGTCCTATTCAGGACGAAGAGGGAAAAGTAGCACCAAACTCCTCCAAGAAAATTAGGACGTCGTAGGCTCTTAGTAAATTCACACAGGCAGGTATATCTGTCAAATTGGAATCATCCAAACTACAAGAGAAAATGAGAAGATTTTTTAAGGTAACTAGGCGCTTGAACGGCACCAAATATGATGAAGGAATACCATTGGAGTGCCTCCATCCTAATACATTTTGAAGACCATGGAAAGTAAAGTAGATTGAGAGACGGTAGAGCCTGGCAGAGCAGAAGAAGAATTTTTTGTACTTTCCGACTCCAGGTCTGATATACAAAAATGATCTAAAATATATTAAATACTTAAAAAAATACTAATTGTTTTCAAATAAATTTGCTTTAAAGTACTACTACTTTAATTTTAATATTCTATTATTTAATTTATAAAATATTATTATAAGTTAATATATTCTCATTTCTGAACAATAACAATCGATTCTGTTTGGATCGTAGGTACATCGATTACGTGGAACTGTAGTTTAGCCATAAGGCCTCGTTTACAATGATTTACTTAAGTGAGATTCTAATAAAACGACTTAATAAATTAATTAGAAAAAAAGAACTCTTCACGTTATATCTCTCATATAACAGGGTAGGTAAAGAGAACTAATTGCTGAGACACTCTGTTAAATGGCGGACATCACACTTTATCTATAAGACCGAGGAAAAGAAAATAATTCATTTCTGGGAATCGAACCTATAACTGTAGCTTTTGCAATTAGTAGCTGTTCCACTGATGGTGACTGATGGTGGTGGCGATCAACAAAATGTTAATATGACATCAGTAATTTTGTGAAATTTAACACTTTCCTCCACACCTTAGCCCCGCGAGATTATAATAATAAGCTGAATTGTTAAATTCTAGTCGTAGTTCCCTTATCCGCTCTATGGTCTGATGCTGACAAAACCATTGTTTACTTAGCGCACGCTTTGTGCTGCTTTTATGGTTATTTAACAATGAAGTACTTGAAAGATATTAATTAGTATTATTTAGTAGTTCTATAATTCAAATGTTAGAATTAGAATGGATTGCAGGTGAGCTATAAGTAGATACTAGGTAGTAAGTAGATATTACATTATTTTTAGGGTTCCCTATCTCAAAAGGTAAAAACGGAACCCTTATAACCCTTGTCCATCTGTCAAGACTTATCCCAAGGTTACGAGAAGGTATCAAGCTGAAATTAGTATCAAATGATCTCCGGTTTTCTCGGTTCCACGAAGCACAGAAAAAAATATTTTTTCAAGTCAGAATCAAAAGATACAAGTATTTTTGCTGTACTATGTCAAAAAAAATAATTATATGTATATGAACTTGTGCCACTGTGCCACGACGGCTTCTGATTTATCATTATACCAAGACCTTATTAAAAGGCCGTATCACGCGTTTCAGCTCCGTTTTCCCGCAATATCTCAATCTAGTTCATATCGTAATGTGTCGCGCTGCATCTCCTAACCTCCCGCAGCCCGCAGCGCCACGACAACATCGCCGCATTTAAATTCACGGAGGCTGGATGTAAACAGCTGATATCTGATTATAGAGCTCGATAGCGAAAAGGAAATACTGTGGTCTAAGGCTCTACTATGATTGTTTTAAAAGGTATAAAGTGTTTAGGTTTTTTTCTAATTTCAATGATAAGTTTATCCGTTAGGTTTATCTTGTCTCCAGAGCAAGGAAGTAAAAAATATTAAATTTGTCAATTTTTTTGACTTCCCGTACCGTTGACCCGCAATCGTCAAATTGGTACGGAACCTTCTTAAAATAAATACTTAACAATTGTAAACTTATCCCATTTATAATGTGCGTTGCTTTCATATTACACGATGGTTCTCTTGGACCATAAAAAATAGCAAAATCCTATTTTATTTTATTTTTTTTTTTTTTTTATTTTTGCTTCACGCTGTATTCCGCACACAGCAGGGTAGGCAGAGGGAACTTAGTGTTAAGACACTCCGTTCCCCACTTTCTGCCGAATTCTGGAGGCATTGCGTGTTGAGGGGCAGAACTCAACGCCGCGCTTAACCTCGACACCAGAGCGAAGAAATGGAAATATAAATTTAAGTAAATATTTCATCTCCTCGAGTGGGGATCGAACCCACAACCAGTCGATTTTGCAGTCACACCTCGTGCCGCTGCGCCACGACTGGCCTCTAGCAAAATCCTATTTGCTGTGTTATTTGTTTATTCAAACTATTATTTTGTAATATCCACTATTTATACACTATTGTTTATGCGACGGCGATGTGATTCTGGATATAGAACTGTTTCAATATTGATAGGATCTTTTATCGCTAGCGAAGGTTATTTCCGCAATTACGATCCTGTTGTTCTTAGAGACAGTTGTATATTCCAAATCTAAAATAATAACACTTTTTTTCTAATTTTAAACTAAGAAATAGTCTATAAATATGTTATCTTGGTGCAGTGGCACAAGCGTGTGACAGTGATCGCGTAGGTTGTTGGTTCGTTTCCCATTATTTGAAAAGTGAATTATTTATTATTTATGAATCCACTCAGTACGCAAAGATCTCGAAAATTGGGCGATGGGTGAGGAATTTAGTTATTTGACACTAGGTTCCATTTGACTGCCTTGTTATATGCTAGCAAGACAGTTATTTTTTTAAAGAAATTAATACGATTATAATACTACTAGAGGGCGCGCGCGGCTTCGCCCGCTTATTAGGAGTGAATTCTAAAAAAACCACGAAACACGTGTTCAATCAAATATTTTTAACAGTCTGAATTTAATTTTTTATGAAATCGGTGGCAATTTAAAGATTTTTCCATATAAACTTTCAACCCCTTATTTGAACCCTTATGGGGTGAATTCTTAAAAACCATGAAACACGTGTTCAATGAAATATTTTTAAGAGTCTGAATTTCAAATTTTATAAAAATCGGTACAGATAAAAAAAAAATTCCATACAAACTTTCAACCCCTATTTCTTCCCTTTAGAGTAAAAATTTTTCAAACTCCACTCTTAGTGGATGTCCAGAATATGAAAATAAACATCTGCCCAAGTTTCACGTTTCTACCATCAGCGGTTACGGCTCTGCGTGCGTCTTACCTCAGTCAGTCAGCACAAGTCCTTTTATATATATCTATACTTATAATAAATCTGTAGAAAAGACGTTTCTGTACATTGTAAATATTTAAAAAAAAAATTGCCAGGGTGTTAAAGGATAATTAACATAATCCATTTCCAACATTTTTGGAATTTTTGTCTGTTTGTCTGTTTGTCTGTATGTCTGTTTGTCTGTTTGTCTGTTTATGTGAACACGCATCACGTAAAAAGTACACAATAAATTTAAGCAATTTTTATACATAAAAATTACAAATAAATCAAGGTAGGTTTTAGTGTTTATTTCATTGTAATTGCTTCACTCTAT